>CM067370.1:11595600-11696518 GCA_034401795.1 Chaetoderma sp. LZ-2023a | reverse complement strand
CACGACACGACGATGTTACCCCAACCCTTCCTCTCAACTCCCACCATGCTTTCACCAGGTCTTCTCTTCCCGTTTCTTACACAAAACAAAACGAAAGAGAAATGAGAAATGAGACCCAGTCACCTCCAACCCCGCCCACCCCACACATTCAAAATGGCTCCACTCCTGTGTATTTAGGTAAATCTGAACTTTTAACCTCCTCATAACTTGGAACGAAAAGTTTGAGGAGATTAACGCGGCATCGCATTATCGTGGATGGCCGGAAAAGCAATAGGAGAGTAATACATTAATTGTGAGTACGGGAAGAACTATATACACAGTAACGACAGCGGAAATAAAGCATTACGGTATATAGCACATCTATGCAGTCATTTCTATCATAAACATTTAACAGTAACGACGGCCGAAGCAAAAAATTAAAGTATATAGTATATCTATACAGTCATTTGTATCATAACCATGTAACCATGACAATACAAATACGGACTATTCCTACATCATATCAAACGTTGGATTGCTCGATAGATAAACTCTTGTCTCTACTATCAACAAGTTATCCACTGGCAATAGCTAAGCTTCGCACACATTCTATGGGTGCGGGTGGTGATCGATTTGAAAATTGAATTCCAAAAATCTAACGTTCAAGGTTACATGTATGCTGTTGAATAATTTGAAACTAATTTGACGGGTGGGGGTGGGTGGGGGGTGTGTGGGGTGGGGGTGTGTGTGTGTGTGGTTGTTGCTGACTACTGCGGCAATAGCTCCCAGTCAAACTAGTTTTAAAATATTCAACATAATGTTTACTAATGACGAACATTTCAATCTTTCTATTTTCTCGACGGAGCAATACGTCATTATAATTGTGACGTCAGAAAACTAGTGACGTAAAATGTGCACCAGTTTCTTTGCTATTGTCACAGTACTTCAAAGGTAGAAAATTAACATCACAGTGCTAAGGCTTAAGAATTTACGATGCTATAGCGCAACTATAACAATCAGTGAGGGAGATGTGCGTGCGTGGTGCGTGCGTGCATGGCTGTGCGTGTGTGTACGTGTGTATGCGTGTGCATGTGCGTGTGTGCGCGTGTGTGAGCGCGCGTGTGCGTGCGTGCGTGAATGCGTGCGTGAATGTGTGTGCATAAATACACATCTAATAATTTCCAAGGGCGTTGTCCTCTGTAGCTAGCCTAATCATAAAATGCCAGGTGTAGGCCTACTAACAAATATTATCGTGATTTTAATGCAGTAAGACTGAAGGAAAACAAAATTCAAAGGTAGTGCATATTAAAATACATTTTTAAAAATTTGTTTACTAGTTTTCGCGAGCGAAATCAATAGGCCTACCCCTAGACACCTATAGCAAGATTTCAGTCGGGCCACTCTTGGCAAATATTTTTAATTAGGTATATGGTTAGCAAAGATAAATTACCAAATTGAAAACAGTTTCAACAACCTTGTCCCATTCACAACCCTGTAAGGATGATTGTGTGTCTGAGGACCTGGAATTCTGAACACCTCTCAATTCTGGAGAACACAGGATGTAGTCTGATTGACCGTATTTATTGTATGGTGACGTGAGGAACACAGAGCAATAATTACTATTCACCATCCATATATTAATATGTATTACACTTAGACAAATAACTTCTAATGATAGTATTACCCTGCTCGCCTAACATGTCCGTCCACTTAGCTCAAAAACTAAATTATTCATTTATTCGTCATCCGACTCGTAGTAGCGCTCACGAATACAAGTGCTTGTACGTTTTTCAATAGGTTTATTTAGGAAAGGGATAAACTGCAATCTAATTTACTGGCGGCTTGCGTTCTATAAAGTATCCGTGAAGTAAACAGTCTATGTCAGAAACATGATTAAGATGGGCGTGTCATAATGTGTCTGTAACTGACTACAAATTTCACACATAAAATCGACAGGAACGTATCACCAACTTAGCATGATCAGAGATATTAAAATGAAATTTCCTGTTATGCTTTTGATGTCTCCGAAGTTCTAACACAAAGAAATTGGAGTTGTATTTAGCATAGTGTAGATCAGATATATAAATTAGACACTAAATACCACTAAGATCTATGATTAGTCATCTATATAATCAATTATATATTGCTCAGTCTCTTTCCTCCTTCTTGCAGGAATCTGGTCTCTACCAAAGACAAGGTAGGCCTATTCTGATAGAACACAAGAGACGAATGCCATTTTGGGAGTATGATCCGCACCCTTTGATTGATAATAGCTAGGCTCCGCCAACATTTACGTATGTTGGAATCGATTTGAAACTTTAAAAACTCAATTCCCAGAAACCAAATTTCAAGGTAGCCTTATGTTCCGTAGGAGGTGCAAAAATGGTTTCAATAGGTCACTCTAACAGAGCGCTCTGCTACAAAACTATTCTATACGGGACAAGGGCCAAGTCCGACTCGTAACCATAGTTAGCTATAGCTAACTAGAGTACCAGCCGAACTTCAAAACGTCTCGTTCCGTAGGAGAGGGGTTTTCCCGCCTCGCTGATCTAGCGGAGCGGTCTGGAGCGCTTTAAGAAGTTATTGGTTTGGTCTATCGAGCCCCTGATTCCAGGTCCCATTTACACCATACTAGGCTGGTTTTATTTCAGTCTATTATTGGTAACTTCCCCCAGCTTTTACACTGCTGGGTGGAGAGAGGCAACGCGGAGTGAAGGAAACAATAACTTCTTAAAGCGCTCCAGACCGCTCGGCTAGATCAGCGAGGCGGGAAAACCCCTCTCCTACGGAACGAGACGTTTTGTTAGAGGGCTCTGCTATTTCGCAAAACATGCCTCGCGAAAAGCAAAACATGTTTTCCATATGTGATGTAATTGCACGCGAAACAACATCACAGAACCATATATTTTGTGATAAGCCTATGTGTCCAGCGATCGTCAGTTGGCCGAACAGAGACGCGATCCCTGGGTGGCCGGTTTCACAGCTCTGCTCATTACCGCCTGAGCTACCGTGTCCTCTGGAGCGCTTTCCCTACGGAATAGCCTTATGTTCCGTAGCAGAAGCGGAAAATAGTTTCAACGGGGCGCTCTAACACAGCGCTCTGCTACAAAACTAACTCTAAGCGGGACAAGAATGTTTGCTAAGAAAACGGTATCCCAACATCCTTTGCGCGACACGCTTATGATGTAATATATGCCTCTGTGACATATGACGCTGATCTAGCAGAGCAGTCTGAAGCGCTTTCCTTCCGGAACAGGCTCCAGGCTCCAGGTCAGTTGTTGGAGCTTTTCGAACTGATTTGACTGGGGACTCGTGTTGCCTATGCCAGAAACAGCTCCCATTCAAATTAGTTTCAAAATATTCGACAGAATGTTTATTCAATTGTAAAGTCATCAAAGACATATAATTCGTACACTGGTGACGGACTTTTTAATTTGCCCAACGGAGCTATACATTATTATGCTTGTGACGTCAGCTAACTAGTGACGTAATTGAGTATGAGGTTATATACTTGAGCGACGTATCGGATCCTTCCATTACAAAGCAGCGTACGAATGTGATTTATGCAAGTGTTACATGGCCACTAATGACAGGTTTTATGTCTTATCATGCATATCTCCTTCTTGACGCTTTGCTTAGATAGTAAAACATCGTCTTGTGTCTTGTAATGCTGAGACCAGGAACGATAAATCTGCCACATGCTACAGGTATGCTCCAGACAGGTAAGAACGTGTGATGCTATAAAGCTACTATAACAATCAGTAATGGCGATATATGTACATATAAATGCGCATCTAATATTTTCGAAGGTCTGGGTCCTCTGTAACTAATAACAAGATGTCTGGGAAAGAGTCGAATCTAAGTCACTTTGACTTGTGACTCAATCCCATTGTTATTAATAGACAATGAAATATGTTTAAAACAAATAAAACAAGATGTCAGGTGTATCCCGGTTGATAACGAACATTATGATGCTCATACAGTAAGACTACAGGAGAACGTAATTCAAATGTAGTACCTACTAAAACATATTTTAAACGATTTTTTTTACCAGATTTCCCAAGCGAATAGGTATCCCTAATGCTTAGGGCAAGCTTTCAGCCGGACCACTCAAGATATGATAAAATGTAATCGGCTACGTGACGTGTATGATAACGTCATAATCAATCTTTTCATGAATGATGTTGCTAAGTTACGAATGCTTACTTGATGACGAAGAGTTCTTGTACGAATTGTATGTTTTTACTATTCAATGACCATACATAGGAAGCAACAGCACCCAGTTAAATTAGTTTCAAAATATGCAACAGCTTACCGGTATAGTTTTCTGGAAATTGTGTCGTGGAACTTGCGGGATTGAGTGTGTGTAGCTTTAGGTCATTTATGGGATCAGATGCTATGGGTGTGGGACCGACCGTCTCTGGTTTCACTGATAGCGACTCTCATATCATCACTGTGAATGCAGGTCAATGTGAGAGTGGCTTCTACTATAAATGTATTACTTGTATATCATTGAGGGGAGTTCAGCTAGTTTCCTTGTCTCAGTTAACTTCTAGCATTATACCAGCCATTGTGTTCTAGTATATAGTGAAAGTCCAGTTTAGTTAAAGTTATCCTAAAGCAATACAGTTTAAGTTTTACAAAGTAGTTTAGATTTGAAGTAGTGAATATATATTTGGAATATACAACGAGATTCCTCTTCGGGTTTTTACTGTGCTATAGCACCCTTCACCGGATGTTATTAGCAACAGGATTGTACACCGATCTATTCCCGACCCATCCTGCACAGAAACTGCTGGGTCACAAGTCACAATCAGTTGTATCCTACAGTCGCCCACAAATTGAGATTCAGAGAATGGATCGATCGATCCCAACACGGGTAAAGCCTGGATGGGGCTTAGCTATAGATGGGCGAGACATAGATAAAACTGATTCCTGCATTCCTAGACATTGGTTAGTCCTGGGTTTGTCTTTTAGGATGAAATAGCTTTCAAGATGTTGCGCGTAGCTACACTATTCAAAGGCACACAGAGATTGAAGGTGGTCACAAAATGTACTTCCTGCGGTAAAACCTTATACCGCGTCAATGAGTAGGGTGGTCGTGTGGAGACTTCATCCCTACATATAGAATATTGAGCCATAGTATACGGGTTAGACTGCACCTTGATGTTGAAGATAATACAAGCTTAAAACATTGTCTTCAAAACGACAGCCAGCGATCAAGACAGAACCTATTAATACCGGTTGGTAATTCCGCGGTATAAGCTGTCGATGATGGCAATCCGGATGGTAGCAATACAAGTGTAATAAACTCGTGGCACGCAGGTAGGTAGAGGTAAGTATGGCGCCATCTGGATATATAAGCATGTACAGTAATTAATTTTAGTACGCCGTGTGGGAGATGTTTACATGAACCAATGTTTCTGCCGTCGTAAACATGCGGTTTTGACATTGTAATTTGTAAAGTAATTGCGATGATTATATTAGTGAAGGGAGTGTATCTAGTTATTATATGACCGTACTGTGCCACACACGTTTATGTCTTACTGAGGGAGATCTTACTGACTAGGAAAGTTACTGAAATTGACCGGTCAATTCAGCAGGTATGCTACTGGAAGTCATTTAGGATCCATGAAATACGATGTTGATTATTTTGGGATGTATTTGATTCTAGTCAACAATTAACCCTTTAAACCTTTCAGACAAATTCTTTATGATATACGGAATATTACGGTGAATAATTTGAAATCGATTTAACAGGGAGCTGTTCATGCCCATGGTATCAACAGGTTCCAATCCAATTAGTTTTAAAAAAAATTCAGCATCTATCCTGTTATGTAAACAAAAATCATATAAATAAATTGAATAATAATTTTTATAACACTCTATACATTAATGATATATAGCAATATGCGCCTCTTCCATAAGCTTGATTATAAACGGTAAGTCTGATCTGACAGTACATCATGCACATAGACGTGTAGATACGGACAGAGAGACAGACAGACAGACAGACAGACAGACAGACAGACAGACAGACAGACAGACAGACAGACAGACAGTAACACGTGTTTATGGTTACTACTGTTGGGTTGATGGAGTGTTGCTGAACAGGTATGGGGCAGTGGTTACTACTGTTGGGTTGATGGAGCGTGGGTGGACAGGTATGGGATAGTGGTTACTACTGTTGGGTTGATGGAGCGTGAGTGGACATGTATGGGACATCAACATGTGTTTATGGTTACTACTGTTGGGTTGATAGAGAGTGGATTCAACTATTGATACGCCTTCCAGTTTTCGTTACATTTTTAATTATTATTAATTTTCTAGATTTAGTTTTTTGATGAAGATCTATAATCGAATAACCAATTTTTATATGTCTACGCACGCACACATACACACAAGCACGCACTCACACACACACGCACGCACTCCGTACGCACGTACGTACGTAGTGCGTGCGCACGTACATACACATACGAATGCAATACCATCTACCTTTCTAAGGCGAGGGTAATAAATAGTCGGCGTGTACTTTACGTTGATTACGTTTGTTTTGGCTACTACACATCTACGTGCCTCTTATTGTACCGAGGCCAAGAGTGTTAAACAGTCTACAAATGCGTGTGCCAGCCAGTAAAGCACGCGTGATGCTATGAGGTTAATCAGTGAGAGGGTTAGATGTGGCCATATTACAACTGCGCTTCTCATAGTTATCAAAGAGAGATGATCTAGCTCATCTGCGATTAAGCACTGATAATTGTGATGTCTAGGCATTAAACCTTTGAGTTTTACAACCAACATCTAGTAGATCACGATGATGATGATGATGATGATGATGATGATGATGATGATATACTGTGTTCTGTGGCGGCGGTAGTTTGAAAACATCATGCAGCTGCAATAAGTCCTTCTCCTTCTTTGGCCCATGTTTCGTGTCATCAGCGAGAATCTGTAGCACTTAGAAGGTGTATGCAATGACATCCTCTATGAAGCATACGAGCTTTGTAGGTGTGTCACCGAGAACAGCAACTTCCAAGGCTCTCTGTGCAGTGCTGACTTGGTTGACATTTATACGTATAGGAAGGTGGATTAATGACTTTACCGTTTTAGAGCGGATAAAAACATCTAATTTTGTGTGATGCTTTATTTCGACCTATCAGTTAATATTAGCCCAGTATTAGTCTTCAATTTTTTCGATTTTCCAAGATGCCCGCCAGTAACAGTAGCATATTTCATAGCTCTGCTTCGAGAAATCCGACAGAGTAGAATGGGGTATCACAATATGGGGTTTCGAGGTCAGCGAAAGTTACTCCGAGCTAGGACACATATTTAGTGTTTCCACCTTTCCACAATCTAAGATGGCCGCCATGGATTATAGAATATTATTGGTTTAGTTCTAGAAATCGCAGAGAAAGGCAAACACGGTGTCGAAATATAAGGTTTCAAGTCACCTACTCAGTGTTTCGAATTTTTCAAAATGGGCGGCAAAGTAATTAGATGGCCACCAGTAAGAGTAGAATATTACATAACTCTACAATAGTCAGGTGGTTTAACGCCAAAAAGCATGGTTACCATTACTCAGAGGTTAAAAGTGGCAAATTTGGCCTAAAGTTTCCTTTGGTCTGCTATTTGATATTGGCCTAGGAGTCCGCTTTAATTCTCCCGTCTTTTCTCATAACATGCCAAAATTCAAGATAGCCGCCAAATAATACAAACTACACCATATCTCGGATTGTAGGAGTCGTAGGAAGGCATGGTTGGTGTCTAAATGTAGGTTTGGGGGACACTACATTATCACATATATAATTATGTATGATGACCACTAAATATTTATACACAGACATATATTTTCAGATTGTGACATGATGAATAGCATGGAACTAGATTTATCATCTGCCATAAGACAAATTTGAACAACTAAAATTCCCACCAGACACTCTAGGAACACGTGACAATATGACAGATGCGTATATATCATTCTTGGCAAAAGTAGAGCCGTTCAGAGTAAATATCTTGCTTTCAACAGAAGTATATTTTGGAAGTGCTCAAACTGCTGACACGTTTGAACCGGACAGTACATCGTGGCATATGTCCTGCTATTTGAAATATAACAATTCTGAGCTGACAAAAGCAAAGAAGAGAAAAGAACATAACACTGAGGATGCAGAAACTAAGAAGGTCTACTATTCTCCAATCACTGAACAATCAAAGGTTTCTTTTGTGAAAGAGAACTCGAAGAAGGTGACCTGTATTAAGTTTCAACATTTGAAGCTGACAAACATCTACAAGCTATGATAACAGAGCTGCAGGACACGCATCTTTTCACTAGGATTGCTGGAGGAAATCTAATTGCAATGGGTGCAAAGTGTCATCTGAAATGCCAGGTCAAGCTGCGAAATCGTTATCGCAGCCACCCTAGAACAATGAACAAGAAGGACGCAGAAAACTCAGACGAAAATGTCAACGAGTCTAGGGAATTTATAGATCTGATGCGGTACATAAAACAGTTGTAGACTCTGGAACACCTCTTTAAGCTGCCAGAGCTACACATACTCTATATCGATTGGTTAAATGATCTGGACGTAGAAAAGGTTTTAAAGAAGACTGGACTGAAGGACAGTTTGTTGGATTAGTTTCAATAGCCAGAAGAACAGTACGATGGGAAATATACTGTTCTTATTTTCACAGAAGGGATCAAAAATATATTGAAGGAGGCTCCAAAGAAACGGGGCTTCTCAGAAGATGTTCCTATCCTAGCTAAAGTGTGCGCCATAATCAGAAAATACATACTCAACCACAACTGTTTTAAATTCAGCGGTTGTTTCCCATCAAGTTGTCAACTCACTACGGCCAAGCCTAAGATTCCCACGTCATTTCCCTTATCATCAATGAACCAAATTTAAAGGACCAAGGCAGACAGGAATCATAGGCTTGCCCAACCATTGATCTGTGAATTATTTATATTGTAAAGAAGAGAAATGCGATTCTGATGTGAAAATAAGACCGACATTGGAACGTAAACCACCACTTCCCATCTTTATCAGGATGAATCTGCACGCACAGACGAGAAGCAGGAAGCTAACCCGGCAATAGTACAACATGGACATCGGCATTTCATATGATGTAGTTATGAAGCTTGAGGATGGCTTGTCTGTGAACGGTTTGAAGAAGATGGTGTGGTTATCCTTCTAGTCTTCGGAAGATTGTGCTAACGAATTTGTTCACAACCTAGATCAAAATCCGAGCTAAACCACATTTCGGATCTACTTTCATGGCACAGTTATTAGCTGTTATTAGTTCCTTAGTCAGACACAGCTTGGTGTTAGCAGGCCACCTATTGCAATACCACCATGTGGAACACAAACGCATCCTATGCCTGCAATGTAGCGGTAGCTTTGTAAATCACACCATTGTTGTACCAGCATTTGATTTGAAGCTCATCGAGATATGCTTGAATGATGCATAGGCTGAGGAAAGTTGTTGGGTTGAACACGCATCCGAACACCAATATATGGGTAGGCTACTATGCAGCTCTAACAGAGGCAGCAGTAACATCTTCTGTAATTGGTGATTCAATCCTGGAGGTGGCATATCTCACATGAACCAGGCCACTGTCTTAATTCTAAACAAAATGAAGCAGGAAACCTTTTAACTCTCTGATGGGTCAAATGGTACTGAGTTTGCAGTAGTATGGGAAGATTACCCGCTGAAAAAGAGCCCTATCTATATGTATTTGAATTTGACTCAGAAAACGAAACACCCTCATCTTCAGGGGTCAACAGAGACAGGAATTTCTCGTGGTATATAGAAGTTCACAAGGAGCTAACGTATTTGTTCTTTACCGTTTATTATGTTAACTATGTAAGGCGGATGACTGTGCACATCAGATACATAACGTCCTTAGCCAACTCTATCACAGATAAGTTTCAGACACAGGGCTACTGGGTCGTTTCCAAAACTAGTAACCCATTTTCTGCCATTCCAATTGTCCAAGCTCATGAACAATAAAACAAATCATGAAAGAGCGGTGGAATTAACAGAAAACACAGTTGATTTACAATGCTCTGAGGGCCAGAACTAGCCAGATTGTTGAAGATGACCGAGCCTGGGACAAACGATTCATGGGACAAAGGTTAAATAACTTACATCTCTATTCAAGATATTCGAGCACGAGTACCTCATTGATGATGTCCTAGATACCCCAGAGCACCTTGCTAAACGGGAACAGGGCATTTCACTTCAAAAACATTTGAGAACCAGGTTGATGCCAAACAATCCGAACAATAGGAAACTTTATTCTTTCTGGTCAAGGGGATACACCTAATGTGGTTGGCCTTTATGGGAACTATAAATACATAATAAAAGGATAAATTAGTGCTCGGATTCAGTTTTAGTGATCGTAAAATCTAAAGAAGTATCAGTGTTCTAGCCCTGGGTCTGCTTCAGTGAAATATCGGAAACACTGGGTAGGTGTCATAACGCAGAATCTGTTTCAGTGACCTGAATACCCCTATTTGACAACTCATTTGTCTTTCTGTGATTTGTAGAACTAAACATATGTAATATTCTATTGTTGATGACGGCCATCTTGGCTTTAAGCCGCCATCTTTGAAAAGTCGAAACACTGAATATGTGTCATGGCACGGAGCACCATTCAGTGACCTTGAAATCCCTTATTTTAACACCGCAATCACCTTTGTGGGGTTTCTTGAAAAAGAGATATGCGATATTCTACTCCGACTGTCGGCCATCTTGGATTTTGAGTGCCATCTTGCAAAATCGAAAAAGTTGAAGAGGGCTCATAATATAAAATAATAAGTCCAAATGAAGACTCACAGATAATGTACTACTTCTACCCTCCATGTAACGGTAATCATGGTTTTTATCGCTACGCCACATGTCTGATAGTGTAATAAGCGTCGGTGGAGATTATCCTGTCTGGTCTGCGATGTTCGATTATACTACGAAGGTTTCTGCGGTGAGAGACATCAAGCTTATCTAGAACTGCCTTCGGAGCTGCCCAGCTGTTACAGTTGTACCGCAGTAGTGATACGCAGGTTGCGTCATACAAGCGTCGTTTTATTCGCCAGAGTGATCCGCAATCCCGGGAACCACAGTTTCCAATATGAGGGGAAGGCAAGGTTTTCCATGACGTAACGTGATGCTAGCGAAGCCGCACATTAGTAAATCAAGGATCTTGCTCTTCCTCCATTCCTCTCCGCCACGCAGTGGATATGCCTTTGTCACTGACTTCCTCCATTCCACCCCGTCATGCAGTAGAAATGCCTTTGTCACTGACTGCCTCCATTCCACCCCGTCACGCAGTGGATATGCCTTAGTTACTGACTTCCTCCATTCCTCCCCATCACGCAGTGGATATGCCTTTGTCACGGACTTCCTCCATTCCTCCCCGTCACACAGTGGATATGAGATGCCTTTGTCACTGAGTTCATCTGTCCCTGATAGGCGTACATGGGTAAACTCTGTCTTGGCTTCGTTCATGAAGTGATTCACACTTTTCAGTTGCTCTGCAGCTATAGGGAGAATCGAAAGATTTCTCCTCCTCATGCATGAAGTCTACATCGACTGCGTACTCCATCTGTAGTGGGAGACTCAGAGTAAATCCCGGTGGGTTTCGTCCGGTAGAACATATCCTGGCAGGAAATGTGACTTGTCTGAAAAAAAAAGCCTAATATTGCAGCAAACCCCGTTTCAAAGTTGATATGTGGAGGAAATGCATTGTGGGAGACAGGAATATGTTCCTAGTTTGATACAATAAGCTGATAAATAAGTTAATGTGTTTCCCAAACAAAATCAGAAATATGTTAGTTATTAAGAAATGTTTGGTTGAATATTTTGAAAGTATTTGGATTGGAAGACATTGCTGCCTTAGACAGCAATCTCTTACAATCCAATTCTGTTCAAAATATTCAGCAATACTTATTATATTCCTTTGGAAACATGTTAAGTTATTGTCTAGCTGTGCTGTATGGTCTGATATAATTGTCTTACAGTCATCGTTGAGATATCTTTCCAATATTCGCCAAGATGCGCATAAATGTTAGATGCGTCACGGACTCAAGAGCTAAATGACACGAAAGTAAAAAGACGTTGTAGAATCAGTAGTCTTAACCATTATCCAGTGAACGTTAAATGTTTTAATTGCAAGACAACTATTAAGGCCAGTTGTTGAAGATTTTGAAATTAATTTGATTGGGACATGTTGCTACCATCAATAGCTCCAAATCAAATTAGTGTCAAATTATTAAACAGAATATTCTTGAGCTCATAATGTAGTTTATTGTCTTTAGCAGATAGATTGTTAATGAAACTATAAATACATATTAACCAGATTGTTTCCAGGCCAGAAATTTGTGCGCCTGTTAATAAAGTATCTCAAAAGTAAACGCTTTAAAAAGGCACAACCATCACAAACAATTCTAAGGCTCGCAGAAAACACGTCAGAACCAGAAGAGGACATTGTTCACAAACAATGCAAAGGCTCGCAGACAGCACGTCAGAAACAGAAGAGGACATTCTTCACAAACAATTCAAATGCACGCAGACACCACATCGGAACCAGAAGAGGACATTGTTCACAAACAATTCAAAGGCTCGTAGACAACACGTCAGAAACAGAAGAGGACATTGTTCACAAACAATTCAAAAGCACGCAGACACCACGTCAGAAATAGAAGAGGACATTGTTCACAAACAATTCAAAAGCATGCAGACACCACGTCAGAAATAGAAGAGGACATTGTTCACAAACAAGTCAAAGGCTCGCAGACAACACGTCAGAAACAGAAGAGGACATTGTTCACAAACAATTCAAAGGCTCGCAGACAGCACGTCAGAAACAGAAGAGGACATTGTTCACAAACAATTCAAAAGCCTGCAGACACCACGTCAGAAACAGAAGAGGACATTGATCACAAACAATTCAAAAGCACGCAGACACCACGTCAGAAATAGAAGAGGACATTGTTCACAAACAATTCAAAAGCACGCAGACACCACGTCAGAAATAGAAGAGGACATTTTTCACAAACAAGTCAAAGGCTCGCAGACAACACGTCAGAAACAGAAGAGGACATTGTTCACAAACAATTCAAAGGCTCGCAGACAGCACGTCAGAAACAGAAGAGGACATTGTTCACAAACAATTCAAAAGCACGCAGACACCACGTCAGAAATAGAAGAGGACACTGTTCACAAACAATTCAAAGGCTCGCAGACACAACATCAGAAACAGAAGGGGTCATTGTTCACAAACAATTCAAAGGCTCACAGACACCATGTCAGAAATAGAAGAGGACATTCTTCACAAACAATTCAAAGGCTCGCAGACACCACGTCAGAAACAGAAGAGGACATTCTTCACAAACAATTCAAATGCACGCAGACACCACGCCAGAAACAGAAGAGGACATTCTTCACAAACAATTCAAAGGCTCGCAGACACAACATCAGAAACAGAAGGGGTCATTGTTCACAAACAATTCAAAGGCTCACAGACAACACACCAGAAACAGAAGAGGACATTCATCACAAACAATTCAAATGCTCGCAGACACAACATCAGAAACAGAAGGGGTCATTGTTCACAAACAATTCAAAGGCTCACAGACAACACATCAGAAACAGAAGAGGACATTCATCACAAACAATTCAAAGGCTCGCAGACAACACATCAGAATCAGAAGGGGTCATTGTTCACAAACAAGTCAAAGGCTCGCAGACAACACGTCAGAAACAGAAGAGGACATTCTTCACAAACAATTCAAAGGCTCGCAGACAACACGTCAGAAACAGAAGAGGACATTGTTCACAAACAATTCAAAAGCACGCAGACACCACGTCAGAAATAGAAGAGGACATTGTTCACAAACAAGTCAAAGGCTCGCAGACAACACGTCAGAAACAGAAGAGGACATTGGTCACAAACAATTCAAAGGCTCGCAGACTGCACGTCAGAAACAGAAGAGGACATTGTTCACAAACAATTCAAAAGCCTGCAGACACCACGTCAGAAACAGAAGAGGACATTGATCACAAACAATTCAAAAGCACGCAGACACCACGTCAGAAATAGAAGAGGACACTGTTCACAAACAATTCAAAGGCTCGCAGACACAACATCAGAAACAGAAGGGGTCATTGTTCACAAACAATTCAAAGGCTCGCAGACAACACGTCAGAAACAGAAGAGGACATTCTTCACAAACAATTCAAAGGCTCGCAGACAACACGTCAGAAACAGAAGAGGACATCCTTCACAAACAATTCAAAGGCTCGCAGACAACACGTCAGAAACAGAAGAGGACATTCTTCACAAACAATTCAAAGGCTCGCAGACACCACATCAGAAACAGAAGAGGACATCCTTCACAAACAATTCAAAGGCTCGCAGACAACACGTCAGAAACAGAAGAGGACATTCTTCACAAACAATTCAAAGGCTCGCAGACACCACGTCAGAAACAGAAGAGGACATTGTTCACAAACAATTAAAAAGCCCGCAGACACCACGTCAGAAACAGAAGGGGACATTGTTCACAAACAATTCAAAGGCTCGCAGAAAACACGTCAGAAACAGAAGAGGACATTGTTCACAAACAATTCAAAAGCCCGCAGACACCACGTCAGAAACAGAAGGGGACATTGTTAACAAACAAGTCAAAGGCTCCCAGACACCACGTCAGAAACAGAAGGGGACATTCATCACAAACAAGTCAAAGGCTCACAGACAACACATCAGAACCAATTCAAAAGCTCCCAGACACCAAGTGAGAAAAAAGACAAGGGCACATTCGCCACCCACAATTCAAAGGCTTCAAAGACGCACGCACGCACGCACGCACGCACGCACTCGCTGACTCACTCACTCACAATCTCTCTCTCTCTCTCTCTCTCTCTCTCTCTCTCTCTCTCTCTCTCTCTCTCTCTCTCTCGATATGCAAGACATTTGAAGATCGCTATGTCAGATAGAATCAACACTTCTCTGGATGTCACGTGCTCATTACCAGATTTAATCATGCGAAACAAATAATGACGATTTGAGGATAATGACAAGATAATGGATTTTGAGAATATGACATTTGGTGATTGGTGGTGGTTTGGTAGCAATGCATCCAGGGACCTGTAAAAGATGTGATGTCTCTATTGGAATGCGTGGTGCATCTTATGCATGGCATATTGAATACTTGATGCACAGGTTACATGAAGTCTGCAAACGGAGGCCCACGTAGAGCTGCGGGCTCCCTCGAATAAAGTGTGGGTCCCCAGTGCATCTGGAAGTGCATATGTGTTTTTGGAAATATCTATATGAGCTCGGCGTGCATTTCCGTCAGTTCTAGACGCCTCCGTGGCTCGTGCTTCTACTAGTTGTAGTTGGATTGAAAATTCTATATAACATTACTATGTCTATGAAAAAACCTTCCCAACAATGAACACGAATGGTGGAGCAACATGTGATGGCATACATCAAGCCTTTCTGCTATACTATTTAATCGGATATCAAATATAACGTGAATGCCAACTAAGTATAACCTATACGGTATACAGAAACCACATGCATGATTCCTGTGTATGGTTTAGTTATACCGTATAATGAACATTAAGACCTACCGCAAGCGCGTATAATTACACAATACACACGGCGTTAATCTAAAAAGTGCATGGACATGCTTTACTGATCATTTTACCTAGGACACTGTGCGTCAATAGATTTTAATGGACGATTCCAGTCTATCCATCAACCACCTGACGTCATAATCGACTCCGTGATGTATAGCATAACGTCACAATTAATTACGGCATGAATTACGTCACGAACGCTTAACTGATAACGGACTGAGATTTGTTGTACGAATTATATGTCGTTCTATTTAATAAAAATGGTGTTGAATATTTTGAAACTAATTTCTCTGGGCGCTGTTGCTGCCATGCTTACGTGTATAGTTTTCTGGAAATTGATAATCAGGGAGCTTAGGGATCGATCGATCATAATATGGGCAAAGTGTGGGTGGAGCGTAGCTAGATGTGGGCGGGGTAGCTAGATGTGGGCGGGGTAGCTAGATGTGGGCGGGGTAGCTAGATGTGGGCGGTGTAGCTAGATGTGGGCGGTGTAGCTAGATGTGGGCGGTGTAGCTAGATGTGGGCGGTGTAGCTAGATGTCGGCGGTGTAGCTAGATGTCGGCGGTGTAGCTAGATGTGGGCGGGGTAGCTAGATGTGGGAGGGGTAGCTAGATGTGGGCGGGGTAGCTAGATGTGGGCGGGGTAGCTAGATGTGGGCGGGGTAGCTAGATGTGGGCGGGGTAGCTAGAGGTGGGCGGGTAGCTAGATGTGGGCGGGGTAGCTAGATGTGGGCGGGGTAGCTAGATCTGGGCGGGGTAGCTAGATGTGGGCGGGTTAGGTAGATGTGGGCGGGGTAGGTAGATGTGGGCGGGGTAGCTAGATGTGGGCAGGGTAGCTAGATGTGGGCGGTGTAGCTAGATGTGGGCGGGGTAGCTAGATGTGGGCGGTGTAGCTAGATGTGGGCGGTGTAGCTAGATGTGGGCGGGGTAGCTAGATGTGGGCGGTGTAGCTAGATGTGGGAGGGGTAGCTAGAGGTGGGCGGGGTAGCTAGATGTGGGCGGGGTAGCTAGATGTGGGCGGGGTAGCTAGATGTGGGCGGGGTAGTTGGATGTGGGCGGGGTAGTTAGATGTGGGCGGGGTAGCTAGATGTGGGCGGGGTAGCTAGATGTGAGCGGGGTAGCTAGATGTGGGCGGGGTAGCTAGATGTGGGCGGGGTAGCTAGAGGTGGGCGGGGTAGCTAGATGTGGGCGGGGTAGCTAGATGTGGGCGGGGTAGCTAGATGTGGGCGGGGTAGCTAGATGTGGGCGGGGTAGCTAGATGTGGGCGGGGTAGCTAGATGTGGGCGGGGTAGCTAGATGTGGGCGGGGTAGCTAGAGGTGGGCGGGGTAGCTAGATGTGGGCGGGGTAGCTAGATGTGGGCGGGGTAGCTAGATGTGGGCGGGGTAGCTAGAGGTGGGCGGGGTAGCTAGATGTGGGCGGGGTAGCTAGATGTGGGCGGGGTAGCTAGATGTGGGCGGGGTAGCTAGATGTGGGCGAGGTAGCTAGATGTGGGCGGTGTAGCTAAATCTGGATTCCTCCATTCACTCATCTAGAGTTCTATTAATCCTTTGATACCAAAAGACAAAATTCGATTGTTAAAATTGTTTACGAAATTGTATGTGGCTTGACTAGAAGCTGTTTCTGCCTCTGGCACCAACATGTCCCTGTCGAATCTGTTTCAAAATATTCAACCGTTTACCTATATGGTTACCTTGAAATTTAAATACTAGGGCTCTAGGGTGTATGGGTTTATTGACCAATCGATTTTCCAGGCTGGGTAAGACTACATATAACCGTTGAAACATATTCCTCATTTTGTAGGTGTGACGTCTGTCTCATAGGACCTACATAGCGGTCTCCTCTTTTATATACAATACAAGCCGTAGCTACAATACAAGCTGTATCTACAATACACGCTATAGCTATAATACATGCTGTAGCTACAATACACGCTATAGCTATAATACATGTTGTAGCTACAATACAAGCTGTATCTACAATACAAGCTGTAGCTACAATACACGCTGTAGCTACAATACAAGCTGTAGCTACAATACAAGCTGTAGCTAGAATACAAGCGGTAGCTACAATACATGATGTAGCTACAATACAAGCTGTATCTACAATACAAGCTGTAGCTACAATACAAGCTGTAGCTACAAGACAAGCTGTAGCTATAATACAAGCTGCAGCTACAATACAAGCTGTAGCTACAATACAAGCTGTAGCTACAATACAAGCTGTAGCTACAATACAAGCTGTAGCTACAACACAAGCTGTAGCTACAATACAAACTGTAGCTACAATACATGTTGTAGCTACAAAACACGCTGTAGCTACAATACAAGCTGTAGCTACAATACACGCTATAGCTATAATACATGTTGTAGCTACAATGCAAGCTGTATCTACAATACAAGCTGTAGCTACAACACATGTTGTAGCTACAATACACGCGGTAGCTACAATACAAGCTGTATCTACAATATAAGCTGTAGCTACAATACAAGCTGTAGCTACAATGCAAGCTGTAGCTACAATACAAGCTGTAGCTACAATACAAGCTGTCGCCACAATACAAGCTGTAGCTACAATGCAAGATGTAGCTACAATACAAGCTGTAGATACAATACAAGCTGTAGCTAAAATACAAGCTGTATCTACAATATAAGCTGTATCTACAATACAAGCTGTAGCTACAATACAAGCTGTAGCTACAATGCATGTTGTAGCTATAATACAAGCTGTAGCTACAATACAAGCTGTAGCTACAATATAAGCTGTATCTACAATACAAGCTGTAGCTACAATACAAGCTGTAGCTACAATACAAGCTGTAGCTACATTCCAAGCTGTAGCCACAATACAAGCTGTAGCTACAATACATGTTGTAGCTACAATACAAGCTGTAGCTACAATACAAGCTACAGCTACAATACAAGCTGTAGCTACAATACATGTTGTAGCTACAATACAAGCTGTAGCTACAATACAAGCTGTAGCTACAATACAAGCTGTATCTACAATACAAGCTGTAGCTACAATACAAGCTGTAGCTACAGTGCAAGCTGTAGCTACAATACAAGCTGTAGCTACAATACAAGCTGTAGCTACAATACAAGCTGCAGCTACAATACAAGCTGTAGCTACAATACATGTTGTAGCTACAATACAAGCTGTAGCTACAATACAAGCAGTAGCTACAATACAAGCTGTATCTACAATACAAGCTGTAGCTACAATACAAGCTGTATCTACAATACAAGCTGTAGCTACAATACACGCTGTAGCTACAATACAAGCTGTTGCCACAATACAAGCTGTAGCTACAATACATGTAGCTACAATACACGCTGTAGCTACAATACAAGCTGTATCTACAATACAAGCTGTAGCTACAATACAAGCTGTAGCTACAATGCATGTTGTAGCTACAATACAAGCTGTAGCTACTATACAAGCTGTAGCTACAATATAAGCTGTATCTACAATACATGTTGTAGCTACAATACATGTTGTAGCTACAATACAAGCTGTATCTACAATACAAGCTGTAGCTACAATACAAGCTGTAGCTACAATGCATGTTGTAGCTACAATACAAGCTGTAGCTACAATACAAGCAGTAGCTACAATATAAGCTGTATCTACAATACATGTTGTAGCTACAATACAAGCTGTATCTACAATACATGTTGTAGCTACAATACAAGCTGTAGTTACAATACAAGCTGTATCTACAATACATGTTGTAGCTACAATACATGTTGTAGCTACAATACAAGCTGTAGCTACAATACAAGCTGTAGCTACAATACATGTTGTAGCTACAATACACGCGGTAGCTACAATACAAGCTGTAGCTACAATATAAGCTGTAGCTACAATACAAGCTGTAGCTACAATGCAAGCTGTAGCTACAATACAAGCTGTAGCTACAATACAAGCTGTCGCTACAATACAAGCTGTAGCTACAATGCAAGATGTAGCTACAATACAAGCTGTAGGTACAATACAAGCTGTAGCTACAATACAAGCTGTATCTACAATATAAGCTGTATCTACAATACAAGCTGTAGCTACAATACAAGCTGTAGCTACAATATAAGCGGTATCTACAATACAAGCTGTAGCTACAATACATGTTGTAGCTACAATACAAGCTGTAGCTACAATACAAGCTGCAGCTACAATACAAGCTGTAGCTACAATACCTGTTGTAGCTACAATACAAGCTGTAGCTACAATACAAGCTGTAGCTACAATACAAGCTGTATCTACAATACAAGCTGTAGCTACAATACAAGCTGTAGCTACAATGCAAGCTGTAGATACAATACAAGCTGTAGCTACAATACAAGCTGTAGCTACAATACCTGTTGTAGCTACAATACAAGCTGTAGCTACAATACAAGCTGTAGCTACAATACAAGCTGTATCTACAATACAAGCTGTAGCTACAATACAAGTTGTATCTACAATACAAACTGTAGCTACAATACAAGATGTAGCTACAATACTAGCTGTAGCTACAATGCAAGTTGTAGCTACAATACAAGCTGTAGCTACAATACAAGCTGTAGCTACAATACAAGCTGTAGCTACAATACAAGCTGTAGCTACAATATAAGCTGTATCTACAATACAAGCTGTAGCTACAATGCAAGCTGTAGCTACAATACAAGCTGTAGCTACAATACAAGCTGTAGCTACAATACATGTTGTAGCTACAATACAAGCTGTAGCTACAATACAAGCTGTATCTACAATACAAGCTGTAGCTACAATACAAGCTGTAGCTACAATACAAGCTGTATCTACAATACAAGCTGTAGCTACAATACAAGCTGTAGCTACAATACAAGCTGTAGCTACAATACAAGCTGTAGCTACAATGCAAGCTGTAGCTACAATACAAGCTGTAGCTACAATACAAGCTGTAGCTACAATACAAGCTGTATCTACAATACAAGCTGTAGCTACAATACAAGCTGTAGCTACAATACAAGCTGTAGCTACAATACACGCTATAGCTACAATACATGTAGCTACAATACACGCTGTAGCTACAATACAAGCTGTAGCTACAATACAAGATGTAGCTACAATACATGTTGTAGCTACAATACACGCTGTAGCTACAATACAAGCTGTTGCCACAATACAAGCTGTAGCTACAATACATGTAGCTACAATACACGCTGTAGCTACAATACAAGCTGTATCTACAATACAAGCTGTAGCTACAATACAAGCTGTAGCTACAATGCATGTTGTAGCTACAATACAAGCTGTAGCTACAATACAAGCTGTAGCTACAATATAAGCTGTATCTACAATACATGTTGTAGCTACAATACATGTTGTAGCTACAATACAAGCTGTATCTACAATACAAGCTGTAGCTACAATACAAGCTGTAGCTACAATGCATGTTGTAGCTACAATACAAGCTGTAGCTACAATACAAGCAGTAGCTACAATATAAGCTGTATCTACAATACATGTTGTAGCTACAATACATGTTGTAGCTACAATACAAGCTGTAGCTACAATACAAGCTGTATCTACAATACATGTTGTAGCTACAATACATGTTGTAGCTACAATACAAGCTGTAGCTACAATACAAGCTGTAGCTACAATACATGTTGTAGCTACAATACACGCGGTAGCTACAATACAAGCTGTAGCTACAATACAAGCTGTAGCTACATTACATGTTGTAGCTACAATACACGCGGTAGCTACAATACAAGCTGTAGCTACAATATAAGCTGTAGCTACAATAGAAGCTGTAGCTACAATGCAAGCTGTAGCTACAATACAAGCTGTAGCTACAATACAAGCTGTCGCTACAATACAAGCTGTAGCTACAATGCAACATGTAGCTACAATACAAGCTGTAGGTACAATACAAGCTGTAGCTACAATACAAGCTGTATCTACAATATAAGCTGTATCTACAATACAAGCTGTAGCTACAATATAAGCTGTAGCTACAATACAAGCTGTAGCTACAATGCAAGCTGTAGCTACAATACAAGCTGTAACTACAATACAAGCTGTCGCTACAATACAAGCTGTAGCTACAATGCAAGATGTAGCTACAATACAAGCTGTAGGTACAATACAAGCTGTAGCTACAATACAAGCTGTATCTACAATATAAGCTGTATCTACAATACAAGCTGTAGCTACAATACAAGCTGTAGCTACAATGCATGTTGTAGCTATAATACAAGCTGTAGCTACAAAACAAGCTGTAGCTACAATATAAGCTGTATCTACAATACAAGCTGTAGCTATAATACAAGCTGTATCTACAATACAAGCTGTAGCTACAATACATGCTGTAGCTACAATGCAAGCTGTAGCTACAATACAAGCTGTAGCTACAATACAAGCTGTAGCTACAATACCTGTTGTAGCTACAGTACAAGCTGTAGCTACAATACAAGCTGTAGCTACAATACAAGCTGTATCTACAATACAAGCTGTAGCTACAATACAAGCTGTAGCTACAATGCAAGCTGTAGCTACAATACAAGCAGTAGCTACAATACAAGCTGTAGGTACAATACACGCTGTAGGTACAATACACGCTGTATCTACAATACAAGCTGTAGCTACAATACAAGCTGTAGGTACAATACAAGCTGTAGCTACAATACAAGATGTAGCTACAATACTAGCTGTAGCTACAATACTAGCTGTAGCTACAATGCAAGTTGTAGCTACAATACAAGCTGTAGCTACAATACAAGCTGTAGCTACAACACAAGCTGTAGCTACAATACAAGCTGTAGCTACAATACAAGCTGTAGCTACAATACAAGATGTAGCTACAATGCAAGATGTAGCTACAATACAAGCTGTAGCTACAATACAAGCTGTAGCTACAATACATGTTGTAGCTACAATACAAGCTGTAGCTACAATACAAGCTGTATCTACAATACAAGCTGTAGCTACAATACAAGCTGTAGCTACAATACAAGCTGTATCTACAATACAAGCTGTAGCTACAATACAAGCTGTAGCTACAATACAAGCTGTAGCTACAATACAAGCTGTAGCTACAATGCCAGCTGTAGCTACAATACAAGCTGTAGCTACAATACAAGCTGTAGCTACAATACAAGCTGTAGGTACAATACAAGCTGTATCTACAATACAAGCTGTAGCTACAATACAAGCTGTAGGTACAATACAATTTGTATCTACAATACAAGCTGTAGCTACAATACAAGATGTAGCTACAATACTAGCTGTAGCTACAATGCAAGTTGTAGCTACAATACAAGCTGTAGCTACAATACAAGCTGTAGCTACAATACAAGCTGTAGCTACAATACAAGCTGTATCTAAAATACACGCTATAGCTACAATACATGTAGCTACAATACACGCTGTAGCTACAATACAGGCTGTAGCTACAATACACGCTATAGCTACAATACATGTAGCTACAATACACGCTGTAGCTACAATACAAGCTGTAGCTACAATACAAGATGTAGCTACAATACATGTTGTAGCTACAATACACGCTGTAGCTACAATACAAGCTGTTGCCACAATACAAGCTGTAGCTACAATACATGTAGCTACAATACACGCTGTAGCTACAATACAAGCTGTATCTGCAATACAACCTGTAGCTACAATACAAGCTGTAGCTACAATGCATGTTGTAGCTACAATACAAGCTGTAGCTACAATACAAGCTGTAGCTACAAGATAAGTTGTATCTACAATACATGTTGTAGCTACAATACATGTTGTAGCTACAATACAAGCTGTAGCTACAATACAAGCTGTAGCTACAATACATGTTGTAGCTACAATACACGCGGTAGCTACAATACAAGCTGTAGCTACAATATAAGCTGTAGCTACAATACAAGCTGTAGGTACAATACACGCTGTATCTACAATACAAGCTGTAGTTACAATACAAGCTGTAGGTACAATACAAGCTGTAGCTACAATACAAGCTGTATCTACAATACAAGCTGTAGCTACAATACAAGCTGTAGGTACAAAACAAGTTGTATCTACAATACAAGCTGTAGCTACAATACAAGATGTAGCTACAATACTAGCTGTAGCTACAATGCAAGTTGTAGCTACAATACAAGCTGTAGCTACAATACAAGCTGTAGCTACAATACAAGCTGTAGCTACAATACAAGCTGTAGCTACAATATAAGCTGTATCTACAATACAAGCTGTAGCTACAATGCAAGCTGTAGCTACAATACAAGCTGTAGCTACAATACAAGCTGTATCTACAATACAAGCTGTAGCTACAATACAAGCTGTAGCTACAATATAAGCTGTATCTACAATACAAGCTGTAGCTACAATACTAGCTGTAGCTACAATACAAGCTGTAGGTACAAAACAAGTTGTATCTACAATACAAGCTGTAGCTACAATACAAGCTGTAGCTACAATACAAGCTGTAGCTACAATATAAGCTGTATCTACAATACAAGCTGTAGCTACAATGCAAGCTGTAGCTACAATGCAAGCTGTAGCTACAATACAAGCTGTAGCTACAATACAAGCTGTATCTACAATACAAGCTGTAGCTACAATACAAGCTGTAGCTACAATATAAGCTATATCTACAATACAAGCTGTAGCTACAATACTAGCTGTGGCTACAATACAAGCTGTAGCCACAATACAAGCTGTAGCTACAATACATGTTGTAGCTACAATACAAGCTGTAGGTACAATACAAGCTGTATCTACAATACAAGCTGTAGCTACAATACAAGATGTAGTTACAATACTAGCTGTAGCTGCAATACAAGCTGTAGCTACAATGCAAGCTGTAGCTACAATACAAGCTGTAGCTACAATACAAGCTGTAGCTACAATGCAAGCTGTAGGTACAATACAAGCTGTATCTACAATACAAGCTGTAGCTACAATACAAGATGTAGCTACAATACAAGCTGTAGCTACAATGCAAGCTGTAGCTACAATACAAGCTGTAGGCACAATACAAGCTGTATCTACAATGCAAGTTGTAGCTACAATACAAGCTGTAGCTACAATACAAGCTGTAGCTACAATACAAGCTGTAGCTACAATACAAGCTGTATCTACAATACACGCTATAGCTACAATACATGTAGCTACAATACACGCTGTAGATACAATACAAGCTGTAGCTACAATACACGCTATAGCTACAATACATGTAGCTACAATACACGCTGTAGCTACAATACAAGCTGTAGCTACAATACAAGATGTAGCTACAATACATGTTGTAGCTACAATACACGCTGTAGCTACAATACAAGCTGTTGCCACAATACAAGCTGTAGCTACAATACATGTAGCTACAATACACGCTGTAGCTACAATACAAGCTGTATCTACAATACAAGCTGTAGCTACAATACAAGCTGTAGCTACAATGCATGTTGTAGCTACAATACAAGCTGTAGCTACAATACAAGCTGTAGCTACAATATAAGCTGTATCTACAATACATGTTGTAGCTACAATACATGTTGTAGCTACAATACAAGCTGTATCTACAATACAAGCTGTAGCTACAATACAAGCTGTAGCTACAATACAAGCTGTAGGTACAATACAATTTGTATCTACAATACAAGCTGTAGCTACAATACAAGCTGTAGCTACAATACAAGCTGTAGCTACAATACAAGCAGTAGCTACAATATAAGCTGTATCTACAATACATGTTGTAGCTACAATACAAGCTGTAGCTACAATACAAGCTGTATCTACAATACAAGCTGTAGCTACAATACAAGCTGTAGCTACAATACAAGCTGTAGGTACAATACAAGCTGTATCTACAATACAAGCTGTAGCTACAATACAAGATGTAGCTACAATACTAGCTGTAGCTGCAATACAAGCTGTAGCTACAATGCAAGCTGTAGCTACAATACAAGCTGTAGCTACAATGCAAGCTGTAGGTACAATACAAGCTGTATCTACAATACAAGCTGTAGCTACAATACAAGATGTAGCTACAATACAAGCTGTAGCTACAATGCAAGCTGTAGCTACAATACAAGCTGTAGGCACAATACAAGCTGTATCTACAATGCAAGTTGTAGCTACAATACAAGCTGTAGCTACAATACAAGCTGTAGCTACAATACAAGCTGTAACTACAATACAAGCTGTATCTACAATACACGCTATAGCTACAATACATGTAGCTACAATACACGCTGTAGCTACAATACAAGCTGTAGCTACAATACACGCTATAGCTACAATACATGTAGCTACAATACACGCTGTAGCTACAATACAAGCTGTAGCTACAATACAAGATGTAGCTACAATACATGTTGTAGCTACAATACACGCTGTAGCTACAATACAAGCTGTTGCCACACTACAAGCTGTAGCTACAATACATGTAGCTACAATACACGCTGTAGCTACAATACAAGCTGTATCTACAATACAAGCTGTAGCTACAATACAAGCTGTAGCTACAATGCATGTTGTAGCTACAATACAAGCTGTAGCTACAATACAAGCTGTAGCTACAATGCATGTTGTAGCTATAATACAAGCTGTAGCTACAATACAAGCTGTAGCTACAATATAAGCTGTATCTACAATACAAGCTGTAGCTACAATACAAGCTGTAGCTACAATACAAGCTGTAGCTACAATACAAGCTGTAGCCACAATACAAGCTGTAGTTACAATACATGTTGTATCTACAATACAAGCTGTAGCTACAATACAAGATGTAGCTACAATACTAGCTGTAGCTACAATGCAAGTTGTAGCTACAATACAAGCTGTAGCTACAATACAAGCTGTAGCTACAATACAAGCTGTAGCTACAATACAAGCTGTATCTACAATACACGCTATAGCTACAATACATGTAGCTACAATACACGCTGTAGCTACAATACAGGCTGTAGCTACAATACACGCTATAGCTACAATACATGTGGCTACAATACACGCCGTAGCTACAATACAAGCTGTAGCTACAATACAAGATGTAGCTACAATACATGTTGTAGCTACAATACACGCTGTAGCTACAATACATGCTGTTGCCACAATACAAGCTGTAGCTACAATACATGTAGCTACAATACACGCTGTAGCTACAATACAAGCTGTATCTACATTACAAGCTGTAGCTACAATACAAGCTGTAGCTACAATGCATGTTGTAGCTACAATACAAGCTGTAGCTACAATACAAGCTGTAGCTACAAGATAAGTTGTATCTACAATACATGTTGTAGCTACAATACATGTTGTAGCTACAATACAAGCTGTAGCTACAATACAAGCTGTAGCTACAATACATGTTGTAGCTACAATACACGCGGTAGCTACAATACAAGCTGTAGCTACAATATAAGCTGTAGCTACAATACAAGCTGTAGCTACAATGCATGTTGTAGCTACAATACAAGCTGTAGCTACAATGCATGTTGTAGCTATAATACAAGCTGTAGCTACAATACAAGCTGTAGCTACAATATAAGCTGTATCTACAATACAAGCTGTAGCTACAATACAAGCTGTAGCTACAATACAAGCTGTAGCTACAATACAAGCTGTAGCCACAATACAAGCTGTAGTTACAATACATGTTGTAGCTACAATACAAGCTGTAGCTACAATACAAGCTGTAGCTACAATACAAGCTGTAGCTACAATACAAGCTGTAGCTACAATGCAAGTTGTAGCTACAATACAAGCTGTAGCTACAATACAAGCTGTAGCTACAATACAAGCTGTAGCTACAATACAAGCTGTATCTACAATACACGCTATAGCTACAATACATGTAGCTACAATACACGCTGTAGCTACAATACAGGCTGTAGCTACAATACACGCTATAGCTACAATACATGTGGCTACAATACACGCCGTAGCTACAATACAAGCTGTAGCTACAATACAAGATGTAGCTACAATACATGTTGTAGCTACAATACACGCTGTAGCTACAATACATGCTGTTGCCACAATACAAGCTGTAGCTACAATACATGTAGCTACAATACACGCTGTAGCTACAATACAAGCTGTATCTACATTACAAGCTGTAGCTACAATACAAGCTGTAGCTACAATGCATGTTGTAGCTACAATACAAGCTGTAGCTACAATACAAGCTGTAGCTACAAGATAAGTTGTATCTACAATACATGTTGTAGCTACAATACATGTTGTAGCTACAATACAAGCTGTAGCTACAATACAAGCTGTAGCTACAATACATGTTGTAGCTACAATACACGCGGTAGCTACAATACAAGCTGTAGCTACAATATAAGCTGTAGCTACAATACAAGCTGTAGCTACAATGCATGTTGTAGCTACAATACAAGCTGTAGCTACAATGCATGTTGTAGCTATAATACAAGCTGTAGCTACAATACAAGCTGTAGCTACAATATAAGCTGTATCTACAATACAAGCTGTAGCTACAATACAAGCTGTAGCTACAATACAAGCTGTAGCTACAATACAAGCTGTAGCCACAATACAAGCTGTAGTTACAATACATGTTGTAGCTACAATACAAGCTGTAGCTACAATACAAGCTGCAGCTACAATACAAGCTGTAGCTACAATACATGTTGTAGCTACAATACAAGCTGTAGCCACAATACAAGCTGTAGCTACAATAAAAGCTGTATCTACAATACAAGCTGTAGCTACAATACAAGCTGTAGCTACAATGCAAGCTGTAGCTACAATACAAGCTGTAGCTACAATACAAGCTGTAGCTACAATACAAGCTGTAGGTACAATACAAGCTGTATCTACAATACAAGCTGTAGCTACAATACAAGCTGTAGGTACAAAACAAGTTGTATCTACAATACAAGCTGTAGCTACAATACAAGATGTAGCTACAATACTAGCTGTAGCTACAATGCAAGTTGTAGCTACAATACAAGCTGTAGCTACAATACAAGCTGTAGCTACAATACAAGCTGTAGCTACAATACAAGCTGTAGCTACAATATAAGCTGTATCTACAATACAAGCTGTAGCTACAATGCAAGCTGTAGCTACAATACAAGCTGTAGCTACAATACAAGCTGTATCTACAATACAAGCTGTAGCTACAATACAAGCTGTAGCTACAATATAAGCTGTATCTACAATACAAGCTGTAGCTACAATACTAGCTGTAGCTACAATACAAGCTGTAGGTACAAAACAAGTTGTATCTACAATACAAGCTGTAGCTACAATACAAGCTGTAGCTACAATACAAGCTGTAGCTACAATATAAGCTGTATCTACAATACAAGCTGTAGCTACAATGCAAGCTGTAGCTACAATGCAAGCTGTAGCTACAATACAAGCTGTAGCTACAATACAAGCTGTATCTACAATACAAGCTGTAGCTACAATACAAGCTGTAGCTACAATATAAGCTATATCTACAATACAAGCTGTAGCTACAATACTAGCTGTGGCTACAATACAAGCTGTAGCCACAATACAAGCTGTAGCTACAATACATGTTGTAGCTACAATACAAGCTGTAGGTACAATACAAGCTGTATCTACAATACAAGCTGTAGCTACAATACAAGATGTAGTTACAATACTAGCTGTAGCTGCAATACAAGCTGTAGCTACAATGCAAGCTGTAGCTACAATACAAGCTGTAGCTACAATACAAGCTGTAGCTACAATGCAAGCTGTAGGTACAATACAAGCTGTATCTACAATACAAGCTGTAGCTACAATACAAGATGTAGCTACAATACAAGCTGTAGCTACAATGCAAGCTGTAGCTACAATACAAGCTGTAGGCACAATACAAGCTGTATCTACAATGCAAGTTGTAGCTACAATACAAGCTGTAGCTACAATACAAGCTGTAGCTACAATACAAGCTGTAGCTACAATACAAGCTGTATCTACAATACACGCTATAGCTACAATACATGTAGCTACAATACACGCTGTAGATACAATACAAGCTGTAGCTACAATACACGCTATAGCTACAATACATGTAGCTACAATACACGCTGTAGCTACAATACAAGCTGTAGCTACAATACAAGATGTAGCTACAATACATGTTGTAGCTACAATACACGCTGTAGCTACAATACAAGCTGTTGCCACAATACAAGCTGTAGCTACAATACATGTAGCTACAATACACGCTGTAGCTACAATACAAGCTGTATCTACAATACAAGCTGTAGCTACAATACAAGCTGTAGCTACAATGCATGTTGTAGCTACAATACAAGCTGTAGCTACAATACAAGCTGTAGCTACAATATAAGCTGTATCTACAATACATGTTGTAGCTACAATACATGTTGTAGCTACAATACAAGCTGTATCTACAATACAAGCTGTAGCTACAATACAAGCTGTAGCTACAATACAAGCTGTAGGTACAATACAATTTGTATCTACAATACAAGCTGTAGCTACAATACAAGCTGTAGCTACAATACAAGCTGTAGCTACAATACAAGCAGTAGCTACAATATAAGCTGTATCTACAATACATGTTGTAGCTACAATACAAGCTGTAGCTACAATACAAGCTGTATCTACAATACAAGCTGTAGCTACAATACAAGCTGTAGCTACAATACAAGCTGTAGGTACAATACAAGCTGTATCTACAATACAAGCTGTAGCTACAATACAAGATGTAGCTACAATACTAGCTGTAGCTGCAATACAAGCTGTAGCTACAATGCAAGCTGTAGCTACAATACAAGCTGTAGCTACAATGCAAGCTGTAGGTACAATACAAGCTGTATCTACAATACAAGCTGTAGCTACAATACAAGATGTAGCTACAATACAAGCTGTAGCTACAATGCAAGCTGTAGCTACAATACAAGCTGTAGGCACAATACAAGCTGTATCTACAATGCAAGTTGTAGCTACAATACAAGCTGTAGCTACAATACAAGCTGTAGCTACAATACAAGCTGTAACTACAATACAAGCTGTATCTACAATACACGCTATAGCTACAATACATGTAGCTACAATACACGCTGTAGCTACAATACAAGCTGTAGCTACAATACACGCTATAGCTACAATACATGTAGCTACAATACACGCTGTAGCTACAATACAAGCTGTAGCTACAATACAAGATGTAGCTACAATACATGTTGTAGCTACAATACACGCTGTAGCTACAATACAAGCTGTTGCCACACTACAAGCTGTAGCTACAATACATGTAGCTACAATACACGCTGTAGCTACAATACAAGCTGTATCTACAATACAAGCTGTAGCTACAATACAAGCTGTAGCTACAATGCATGTTGTAGCTACAATACAAGCTGTAGCTACAATACAAGCTGTAGCTACAATGCATGTTGTAGCTATAATACAAGCTGTAGCTACAATACAAGCTGTAGCTACAATATAAGCTGTATCTACAATACAAGCTGTAGCTACAATACAAGCTGTAGCTACAATACAAGCTGTAGCTACAATACAAGCTGTAGCCACAATACAAGCTGTAGTTACAATACATGTTGTAGCTACAATACAAGCTGTAGCTACAATACAAGCTGCAGCTACAATACAAGCTGTAGCTACAATACATGTTGTAGCTACAATACAAGCTGTAGCCACAATACAAGCTGTAGCTACAATACAAGCTGTATCTACAATACAAGCTGTAGCTACAATACAAGCTGTAGCTACAATGCAAGCTGTAGCTACAATACAAGCTGTAGCTACAATACAAGCTGTAGCTACAATACAAGCTGTAGGTACAATACAAGCTGTATCTACAATACAAGCTGTAGCTACAATACAAGCTGTAGGTACAAAACAAGTTGTATCTACAATACAAGCTGTAGGTACAATACAAGATGTAGCTACAATACTAGCTATAGCTACAATGCAAGTTGTAGCTACAATACAAGCTGTAGCTACAATACAAGCTGTAGCTACAATACAAGCTGTAGCTACAATACAAGCTGTAGCTACAATATAAGCTGTATCTACAATACAAGCTGTAGCTACAATGCAAGCTGTAGCTACAATACAAGCTGTAGCTACAATACAAGCTGTATCTACAATACAAGCTGTAGTTACAATACAAGCTGTAGCTACAATATAAGCTGTATCTACAATACAAGCTGTAGCTACAATACTAGCTGTAGCTACAATACAAGCTGTAGGTACAAAACAAGTTGTATCTACAATACAAGCTGTAGCTACAATACAAGCTGTAGCTACAATACAAGCTGTAGCTACAATATAAGCTGTATCTACAATACAAGCTGTAGCTACAATGCAAGCTGTAGCTACAATACAAGCTGTAGCTACAATACAAGCTGTAGCTACAATACAAGCTGTATCTACAATACAAGCTGTAGCTACAATACAAGCTGTAGCTACAATATAAGCTGTATCTACAATACAAGCTGTAGCTACAATACTAGCTGTGGCTACAATACAAGCTGTAGCCACAATACAAGCTGTACCTACAATACATGTTGTAGCTACAATACAAGCTGTAGCTACAATACAAGCTGTATCTACAATACAAGCTGTAGCTACAATACAAGCTGTAGCTACAATACAAGCTGTAGCTACAATACAAGCTGTAGGTACAATACAAGCTGTATCTACAATACAAGCTGTAGCTACAATACAAGATGTAGTTACAATACTAGCTGTAGCTGCAATACAAGCTGTAGCTACAATGCAAGCTGTAGCTACAATACAAGCTGTAGCTACAATACAAGCTGTAGCTACAATGCAAGCTGTAGGTACAATACAAGCTGTATCTACAATACAAGCTGTAGCTACAATACAAGATGTAGCTACAATACAAGCTGTAGCTACAATGCAAGCTGTAGCTACAATACAAGCTGTAGGCACAATACAAGCTGTATCTACAATGCAAGTTGTAGCTACAATACAAGCTGTAGCTACAATACAAGCTGTAGCTACAATACAAGCTGTAGCTACAATACAAGCTGTATCTACAATACACGCTATAGCTACAATACATGTAGCTACAATACACGCTGTAGATACAATACAAGCTGTAGCTACAATACACGCTATAGCTACAATACATGTAGCTACAATACACGCTGTAGCTACAATACAAGCTGTAGCTACAATACAAGATGTAGCTACAATACATGTTGTATCTACAATACACGCTGTAGCTACAATACAAGCTGTTGCCACAATACAAGCTGTAGCTACAATACATGTAGCTACAATACACGCTGTAGCTACAATACAAGCTGTATCTACAATACAAGCTGTAGCTACAATACAAGCTGTGGCAACAATGCATGTTGTAGCTACAATACAAGCTGTAGCTACAATACAAGCTGTAGCTACAATATAAGCTGTATCTACAATACATGTTGTAGCTACAATACATGTTGTAGCTACAATACAAGCTGTATCTACAATACAAGCTGTAGCTACAATACAAGCTGTAGCTACAATGCATGTTGTAGCTACAATACAAGCTGTAGCTACAATACAAGCAGTAGCTACAATATAAGCTGTATCTACAATACATGTTGTAGCTACAATACAAGCTGTAGCTACAATACAAGCTGTATCTACAATACAAGCTGTAGCTACAATACAAGCTGTAGCTACAATACAAGCTGTAGGTACAATACAAGCTGTATCTACAATACAAGCTGTAGCTACAATACAAGATGTAGCTACAATACTAGCTGTAGCTGCAATACAAGCTGTAGCTACAATGCAAGCTGTAGCTACAATACAAGCTGTAGCTACAATGCAAGATGTAGGTACAATACAAGCTGTATCTACAATACAAGCTGTAGCTACAATACAAGATGTAGCTACAATACAAGCTGTAGCTACAATGCAGGCTGTAGCTACAATACAAGCTGTAGGCACAATACAAGCTGTATCTACAATGCAAGTTGTAGCTACAATACAAGCTGTAGCTACAATACAAGCTGTAGCTACAATACAAGCTGTAGCTACAATACAAGCTGTATCTACAATACACGCTGTAGCTACAATACAAGCTGTAGCTACAATACAAGATGTAGCTACAATACAAGCTGTAGCTACAATACACGCTATAGCTACAATACATGTAGCTACAATACACGCTGTAGCTACAATACAAGCTGTAACTACAATACAAGATGTAGCTACAATACATGTTGTAGCTACAATACACGCTGTAGCTACAATACAAGCTGTTGCCACACTACAAGCTGTAGCTACAATACATGTAGCTACAATACACGCTGTAGCTACAATACAAGCTGTATCTACAATACAAGCTGTAGCTACAATACAAGCTGTAGCTACAATGCATGTTGTAGCTACAATACAAGCTGTAGCTACAATACAAGCTGTAGCTACAATATAAGCTGTATCTACAATACATGTTGTAGCTACAATACATGTTGTAGCTACAATACAAGCTGTATCTACAATACAAGCTGTAGCTACAATACAAGCTGTAGCTACAATGCATGTTGTAGCTACAATACAAGCTGTAGCTACAATACAAGCAGTAGCTACAATATAAGCTGTATCTACAATACATGTTGTAGCTACAATACATGTTGTAGCTACAATACAAGCTGTAGCTACAATACAAGCTGTATCTACAATACATGTTGTAGCTACAATACATGTTGTAGCTACAATACAAGCTGTAGCTACAATACAAGCTGTAGCTACAATACATGTTGTAGCTACAATACACGCGGTAGCTACAATACAAGCTGTAGCTACAATATAAGCTGTAGCTACAATACAAGCTGTAGCTACAATACCTGTTGTAGCTACAATACAAGCTGTAGCTACAATACAAGCTGTAGCTACAATACAAGCTGTATCTACAATACAAGCTGTAGATACAATACAAGCTGTAGCTACAATGCAAGCTGTAGCTACAATACAAGCTGTAGCTACAATACAAGCTGTAGCTACAATACCTGTTGTAGCTACAATACAAGCTGTAGCTACAATACAAGCTGTAGCTACAATACAAGCTGTATCTACAATACAAGCTGTAGCTACAATACAAGCTGTAGCTACAATGCAAGCTGTAGCTACAATACAAGCTGTAGCTACAATACAAGCTGTAGCTACAATACAAGCTGTAGGTACAATACACGCTGTATCTACAATACAAGCTGTAGCTACAATACAAGCTGTAGGTACAATACAAGTTGTATCTACAATACAAGCTGTAGCTACAATACAAGATGTAGCTACAATACTAGCTGTAGCTACAATGCAAGTTGTAGCTACAATACAAGCTGTAGCTACAATACAAGCTGTAGCTACAATACAAGCTGTAGCTACAATACATGTTGTAGCTACAATACAAGCTGTAGCTACAATACAAGCTGTAGCTACAATACAAGCTGTAGCTACAATACAAGCTGTAGCTACAATACAAGCTGTAGCTACAATATAAGCTGTATCTACAATACAAGCTGTAGCTACAATGCAAGCTGTAGCTACAATACAAGCTGTAGCTACAATACAAGCTGTAGCTACAATACATGTTGTAGCTACAATACAAGCTGTAGCTACAATACAAGCTGTAGCTACAATACCAGCTGTAGGTACAATACAAGCTGTATCTACAATACAAGCTGTAGCTACAATACAAGCTGTAGGTACAATACAAGTTGTATCTACAATACAAGCTGTAGCTACAATACAAGATGTAGCTACAATACTAGCTGTAGCTACAATGCAAGTTGTAGCTACAATACAAGCTGTGGCTACAATACAAGCTGTAGCTACAATACAAGCTGTAGCTACAATACAAGCTGTAGCTACAATACAAGCTGTAGCTACAATACAAGCTGTAGCTACAATACAAGCTGTAGCTACAATGCAAGCTGTAGGTACAATACAAGCTGTATCTACAATACAAGCTGTAGCTACAATACAAGATGTAGCTACAATACTAGCTGTAGCTACAATACAAGCTGTAGCTACAGTACTAGCTGTAGCTGCAATACAAGCTGTAGCTACAATACAAGCTGTAGCTACAATACAAGCTGTAGCTACAATACAAGCTGTAGCTACAATACATGTTGTAGCTACAATACAAGCTGTATCTACAATACATGTTGTAGCTACAATACAAGCTGTAGCTACAATACAAGCTGTAGCTACAATACAAGCTGTAGCTACAATACAAGCTGTAGCTACAATACATGTTGTAGCTACAATACAAGCTGTATTTACAATACAAGCTGTAGCTACAATACAAGCTGTAGCTACAATACAAGCTGTATCTACAATACAAGCTGTAGCTACAATACAAGCTGTAGCTACAATACAAGCTGTAGCTACAAGACATGTTGTAGCTACAATACAAGCTGTAGCTACAATACAAGCTGTAGCTACAATACAAGCTGTAGCTACAATACAAGCTGTAGCTACAATACATGTTGTAGCTACAATACAAGCTGTATCTACAATACAAGCTGTAGCTACAATACAAGCTGTAGCTACAATACAAGCTGTATCTACAATACAAGCTGTAGCTACAATACAAGCTGTAGCTACAATGCAAGCTGTAGCTACAATACAAGCTGTAGCTACAATACAAGCTGTAGGTACAATACAAGCTGTATCTACAATACAAGCTGTAGCTACAATACAAGATGTAGCTACAATACTAGCTGTAGCTACAATGCAAGTTGTAGCTACAATATAAGCTGTAGCTACAATACAAGCTGTAGCTACAATACCTGTTGTAGCTACAATACAAGCTGTAGCTACAATACAAGCTGTAGCTACAATACAAGCTGTATCTACAATACAAGCTGTAGCTACAATGCAAGCTGTAGCTACAATACAAGCTGTAGCTACAATACAAGCTGTAGCTACAATACCTGTTGTAGCTACAATACAAGCTGTAGCTACAATACAAGCTGTAGCTACAATACAAGCTGTAGCTACAATACAAGCTGTAGCTACAATACAAGCTGTATCTACAATACAAGCTGTAGCTACAATACAAGCTGTAGCTACAATGCAAGCTGTAGCTACAATACAAGCTGTAGCTACAATACACGCTGTATCTACAATACAAGCTGTAGCTACAATACAAGCTGTAGGTACAATACAAGCTGTAGCTACAATACAAGCTGTAGGTACAATACAAGTTGTATCTACAATACAAGCTGTAGCTACAATACAAGATGTAGCTACAATACTAGCTGTAGCTACAATGCAAGTTGTAGCTACAATACAAGCTGTAGCTACAATACAAGCTGTAGCTACAATACAAGCTGTAGCTACAATACAAGCTGTAGCTACAATATAAGCTGTATCTACAATACAAGCTGTAGCTACAATGCAAGCTGTAGCTACAATACAAGCTGTAGCTACAATACAAGCTGTAGCTACAATACATGTTGTAGCTACAATACAAGCTGTAGCTACAATACAAGCTGTATCTACAATACAAGCTGTAGCTACAATACAAGCTGTAGCTACAATACAAGCTGTAGCTACAATACAAGCTGTAGCTACAATACAAGCTGTAGCTACAATGCAAGCTGTAGCTACAATACAAGCTGTAGCTACAATACAAGCTGTAGCTACAATACAAGCTGTAGGTACAATACAAGCTGTATCTACAATACAAGCTGTAGCTACAATACAAGCTGTAGGTACAATACAAGTTGTATCTACAATACAAGCTGTAGCTACAATACAAGATGTAGCTACAATACTAGCTGTAGCTACAATGCAAGTTGTAGCTACAATACAAGCTGTGGCTACAATACAAGCTGTAGCTACAATACAAGCTGTAGCTACAATACAAGCTGTAGCTACAATACAAGCTGTAGCTACAATACAAGCTGTAGCTACAATACAAGCTGTAGCTACAATGCAAGCTGTAGGTACAATACAAGCTGTATCTACAATACAAGCTGTAGCTACAATACAAGATGTAGCTACAATACTAGCTGTAGCTACAATACAAGCTGTAGCTACAATACTAGCTGTAGCTGCAATACAAGCTGTATCTACAATACAAGCTGTAGCTACAATACAAGATGTAGCTACAATACTAGCTGTAGCTACAATACAAGCTGTAGCTACAATACTAGCTGTAGCTGCAATACAAGCTGTAGCTACAATACAAGCTGTAGCTACAATACAAGCTGTAGCTACAATACAAGCTGTAGCTACAATACATGTTGTAGCTACAATACAAGCTGTATCTACAATACATGTTGTAGCTACAATACAAGCTGTAGCTACAATACATGTTGTAGCTACAATACAAGCTGTAGCTACAATACAAGCTGTAGCTACAATACATGTTGTAGCTACAATACAAGCTGTATCTACAATACAAGCTGTAGCTACAATATAAGCTGTAGGTACAATACAAGCTGTATCTACAATACAAGCTGTAGCTACAATACAAGCTGTAGCTACAATGCAAGCTGTAGCTACAATACAAGCTGTAGCTACAATATAAGCTGTAGGTACAATACAAGCTGTAGCTACAATACAAGATGTAGCTACAATACTAGCTGTAGCTACAATGCAAGTTGTAGCTACAATACAAGCTGTAGCTACAATACAAGCTGTAGCTACAATACAAGCTGTAGCTACAATGCAAGCTGTAGCTACAATACAAGCTGTACCTATAATACAAGATGTAGCTACAATACAAGCTGTAGCTACAATACAAGCTGTAGCTACAATACAAGCTGTAGGTACAATACATGTTGTAGCTACAATTTAAGCTGTATCTACAATACAGGCTGTAGCTACAATGCAATCTGTATCTACAGCCCAAGCTGTATCTGTGCGACAGACTGGATATTGGATATTAATTGAGGTGGATGCAAATGGGAGAAATCAGAGATGCCCTGTGCGACTGTATACAGACGTGGATCAAATGTGACCGTGAATATATTAGTTGTAATAGCGATGATCCGCTCATCGAGAGACTGTTTTGTATGGTAATAATTACGTTTGTAAAATTGTATCTACAAACCGTAATTAAAGAATATACCTTTCACGATAAGATAAATATTTGTACAATAGAGTTAGAGACCTTATTAATGTTCTATTGTATTCCTTTCGATATCTGTGTCTGCCATTTCGTCGATCCATACCATGTTTTATTCACGTTAACATAACCTATCTTCATCTCAAACGTACCGCATTTTCACAAAAAGCTGATAATTTACTCACGTTTCCTTTGGATTTTTTATTTGCTTTGCTTTGATGTCTTTGTAAATGAATAATTATACTGATGATAACATGGTGCCAGTTTGAGGTTAGGCATATTAGTTTGTCTACCCCTTATATACAAAACTACAGTTATGATGATGCAACAAACGGAATAACAAGCGTTACAAATAATACAAAATTTAACATTACGGAGACATTAGACAGCACCAAACGACCCAGGAAACGCAATACCATTCTGCGGCACATCCGCGAACCTTAAACGATCTTGTTATTCGACAAGCAGACTCCCTGGCAAATAAAATTACTGCCACGGATGACTGCTGCAAAAAGTTTCGGAAGGTCCGAGGCCTAAGAGTTACTGACTAGACACCACGACTCACTGCACACAACTCTACATGACACGTTATCGAGAATTTTGAGGGTAAAGTGGGTGCTATTCGAGAATGGATCAAGGAATAGTTCAATGACCACAACGATGAACCATTGCACCCGTTCTCAGCAGAGTCCAGGCCATTACTAACACCAATTAAAACAGCAGAAGTTGAGAAGATACTCAAAGCCCTAAGGAATGGACGTGCATCTAGATCTGATGGCAAGAACTATTCAAATACGCAAGTGACATTATTTCAAATCCGATCAGGACCCTAATCAATTCAGCTTTTATGCACCGCCTTCCCATTGATGTTCCAGACCAAGATACCATTATGGCAAAGCCCAAGAAGCCACCGACCCAGGCAATCTGGATTCCATTGTACTCCTAAAGAGCATACGAAAAATTCTATCAAATGTTCCTCTATGCCGCATCCAAGATAAGATTGATGACTCCACTAGCTCTTGTCAGAGAGACATTAAACATTGATACACTGCGCAGACATTGTATGGGCTCAACGAATGCTTGTGTCAGTAGTCATGTTCAAATACTCATGTTCAAATACTGGGATTCCACAAATGGGCATTGACATGTCACTAGCCTTTGACACAATTAAAGGCTCAAAGACCCTATATGTGTTACGCCAGACCAGTTGCAAAGAAGATGAAATACAACTAGTGAGAATACTACTTGCAGACACCAAGCTGAGAGTACGAGTCAAGTCAAAGAAGTCTGCAGTTTGAGACATCAAACGGCTCCTCACAGGGAGATCACCCCACCCAATCTCCACACCAGGCGTGCCGCTAGAGGTCAAATATGCCAACGGTGTGTACTACATAGCCAAGAAGCAGAAACACGATGATGAACTACTCCAAATAGCTACAAAGTAAAAATTGAGAATTTCATTACGAATGAATCCAACCCAGAGTCCGCTGGCATATACCTATCGGCAAAGCATGAAACTAAAGAAACTGATAAACTAAATCGTGGCAGCAAACCATGTAGGAAAAGTAAAATCCTGGGTTCACCTCTCTGCAGTACTGCTGTCATAGCTGTATGCTGCGTTATGGGGAGCATAGCTTTACAGCCCGTCTGTAAGTTATGGATTCGTAGAATAAAGATGCCCTTGACAAAGAGCCAACGTTTATACAACACAACCTGTGCATCTTTGATGTTGTGTAACTGTAACAGCTGCGCAGCTCCGAGTGCAGCTCTAGTTAAAATTGATGTCTGCCACCGCAAATACCTCCGCACAATCACTGGTCACCGATAGCCAGACAGCACAATTCCAAAGGACTATACAAGATGTGTAATACATCGCTGCTGTCTGTAAATGTTGCCCAGCAAAGATGATCTTTATTTGAGCATACGCTAAGGATGCCAGAGGACACACCAGCACAGCGAACCTTGGAATTCGCCCTACTGGGAGCCAACACATAAGAGAGGACATCATTGCATAAATATGTTAAGCATGCTGCGAGGTCACCTCAAGAAAGCAGGACTTGGTACACTCAGATCAAGAATGGACATGGCGAAGTTAATTATTTTGGATGGGGACAAAAGGAAGGACTGAAACGATTGCTTGCAGCTGTAGAATGTTTCTACTATTACAGCCGCAAAATACAGTAGTCATACATACAGACATTAGACATGTAACAACATGGTTGATTTGATGATTATCTCAGTATAAATAATCATATTTCACTCATCCTCATGAGTCGCGAACCCGTAGAATTACACCCCATGCCATTAAAACTATTATGACAGATATCTAGTTATTTATTAACACACGATCAAGATTTAACAGTAATTGTCACGCTTGTCTTAATGGACTATTGGCGTGTTGCTTTCTACCACAACCCCGTGATTCCCATATATATATATATATATATATATATATATATATATATATATATATATATATATATATATATATATATATATATATATATATATATATATATATATATATATATATATATATTGTGTGTATTCACGAAGCATTACAGTTATAGGCACCAAGTATCTTAAAGCAAGAATATAGGCCTATGTGAGCTGTTGAGTTGGCAGCATGCCAAATGTTAAAGTACATATATAGGCACTGATGTACTATCGTGGTTACTGATTGATTGTTCCTGTCACTTATATGGCTATCATTTATCCCTTCAATCTATACAGGCCATAGATGATTAATTCTTTATGATGTAAGGAATATTCTGTCGAATGTCTTGAAACTGATATCACTGAGATCTGTTGTTTCCCATGGTAGCAACAGGTTCCATTTGAATTAGTTTCAAAATATTCAACAGCTTTCCTCTATAGTTATCTTGAAATTGCGGCGTGGATCGACCGGCCAGGTACGGATCGTCCCAGACCGTCTGGGTACGTAACCACCGGGTAGGTTCCAAGGCCCCCCCCCCTAGGTAGGACGATATGCGTGTATAGAGCCGTATATGAGAGGTTCGTAAAACGAGTCCGTGAGATCGCCTAGCGTGCATACGCAGGCGTCAGAGATTGCTAAACAACGCGCGTTAGCATCTTAATTTTGTACAGAGTTGGTACAAGTAATCACTTTAGATTGCACCTTTCTCGCCGTTCTTGATCATGACCGGAATGAAGCCAGGATTTCACAACTCTTTACCATTTTAAAATCGGTTAAGAATTGGCCGACTTATGGCTAAATGAGGCAGCTAATTTTATTTCAAAATATTGAACCCCATAGGCTTAGCGCATGCGTACTCTCAGTGCATGGGTACGATAACGCGTCAGGTGGCCCTCTTCCCTGCCTCTGAAGCACGCTAGCTGATTGGCTGTGGCGCTCCAGCTGTGATGTCACAGGCAGTATATAAGGGGTCGGAAAACCAGATTCACCAGCAGTCAGGTGGTTGTGAGGTGCCTGGTCTGAGAGGACGAGTGCAAGTTACTGCACTCTGTATAGCAGACACCAGCGTCTGCTGCGGATCCTTTCGGTTTTGAGACTCGTCGTCTTTGGGGTACTAGCCACCACATCTGCAACCGCCAGTTTTTGTAAGCTCCCGGGAACATATCACCTGGGGGCAATAAAGAACTTAGAAGTCAGGTAGCCCAAGCCTCTACTTCCGCAAAGTGAGCTTTCGAGCGAATGGGCCTTTTGGCCCCAATGTAGCTCGTCATCCAGTATATGGGGCGAGTGATGTGCTCTGTGACAACTCGCCAGATCTGCCGTACCACGCAGCCAATGGTGTAAATTTATCCGCACATCATGTATTAGCCTTTTGACATTTTTGACTGAAGTTAGGGGAACATTGCTTGATGCATCGTGTGAGCTATTCGATGCACCTCGTCTTGTGAACCATCAGAATGCATCCGCATTATCGACCTTCATCCGTAGCCCTTCAAGAAATATAGGGCAGCTTTCAACTTCCGCACCAGTACGGAACTTTCGACAACTCAGTTTAAATTAATAAATTGTGTCACGCTTCAACTATCGTGAATATATAACTTTTTCTGTACCGAGGACTAATAGGTACTCTGTTTTATTATATTATTATTAATGTATTACTTTTTGTGTAACAGATACTGATGACTAATAGGTACCTTAAGGCCTTCGTTATGAGTAATTGTCTCTGTCTACGTTCTGCCAGCCCTATGGCTTATTAATTGTCTGGAACTCCTTCCGTCACGTTATTTAGAGTTAGCTGTGGAACTATTGGGGTTCCAGTGTGGCTAGAAATAATGTGACGATCACCGTATACACCCCCACATCCTTGTATACTCGGATACTGGTTAGTTAGAAAACCTCGCCAAAGTAGGAAGCACTGCGAAAACATATATATAATTAATTACTGGCCTGCAGTGCATCTCTGGACGATTTTACATGACCCTAGCGTCAGGTAAATGTTAGCTGCCGGATGCGGATCAGAAATAATCCGTACCCGACACACCTGTTGACAGAAAGGATCCAGCTCTCCGTCTAACTCTACAAGTGACTTGGTGTGGTCTTAGAACACACCACGCCCTCATTCGAAGTTCGCTATAGTTGGATAGCTGCATCTTTGTCCCCACCCTAAAATTGATATGTGCTTTTAACGCTTATGTACTGTGATTTGTCCTTGTGATATTATGTGTGTTCATGACCTGATGATAACAGAATCGTTATATGATTCTGGAGCTTTCGTCTCATGATATGTGCACACGCATCTACTAAGGGGGATGTTCCATAGGGTGACCTCACGCCCACTGAACATTCTCGCCCGTCAGACTTATATGTTAAAGAATAGTTAGCTTACCTTGATACCTTGCCAAATGCGGCTAAAACTGGACCTGGACCCAAAAACTAAATGATAGGATAGAAATTAGCAGAGGGCCCGCATAAATAAAAGTGGCAAATACTAGCACAGAATCTTGGAACTTACATAAGATGGCGGTGTTGAATTCTGCGGATATCATCCACCCCCACCTTCACGTAAATAAGTGTGCATCACAACAAACATTTAGCTTTATTAGGTTGACTCTTTTACATAATTTCGTTTTAACAAGAGAGTGGCCCTTTTTGCCATCTCTCTTCCTCTGCTTTGGAATTGTAGGCATTTTCCTGTGGTGGAGGCCCGCGCGAGGCACTTTCCTATCACAACAAAATAATGTTTGTAGGGGTTAATAAAGTTTATATAGCAGTGCTGGGACCCTCCTTTGCGGGGATGCCTCACGGATCTTACGCTGTGAGGCACCTCTGGCGAGGACCACGATGGTGAGTCGTCAACACAGCCCCATGTACTAGACTTCCTCCAGGTGGCAGCAAACGAGTACAATTGTTTGGCTGTTACTACTATAATTATTGTATGTATTTTTAATCATGTCCCGGCCTTAAAATGGAGCTGTGGAACCGTCACATCGGTGACACCAACAGCGAGGATGAGACCGTGAGGGCCAACTTTGGCGCCGATGGTCGCATGGCCCCACTGGAACGTAAACGTTCTACCGGCTCTAGAAGTCGGTTTGTGTACAATCCGGCAACGTGCAATATCAGATCCTCAACCCCGAGATCCGCAGCTAACCAGCTATCCTGTCCCACCATGCCACGTACTGGCAGTGCCGCGGAACGGGAACGTCCGGCGGACCAGCACATGCACACGAAGATAGTTATATAGATATACCGGGTTTACTATCGGTAACTTAGATGTGGGATCCGTGATTCATATTTTGACCTACTTACGTATGCATATCGTTGTGGTTGCAGCCATGTTCAGTGGGTTTATAAAGGGTGCAGTTGGCACATCTCCACCAATCCCACCCGATCATGGGTACACTGACTCGCATGTTGTTCTCCTCGGAACATCTATAAATATATTATCTATAGAAATGTAGATGACATGCTCTGAGGGCATCTCAATTTCAAAACAATTTTGGGTGAAGACGTTTGTGCCTTTTCTCCCCAACACCAACAAATTCCAGTAAGATTCCTACTGTTATTACCTCCGGAGATGTACAAGACACACTATGATGGCATTAAAATTAAGAAAAGACTCCCGTGGTATGACATGTGTTCCTATAAATGTAGGATACACAGATTGATGGCATTTAAATTTCGTAAATTTACTAGGGGAGAAAAAATGCTCATTTTCACCTCCAGCACCTATACATAATTCAGTAGGAATTCAACTCCATAAATGTAGAAGACACGCTTTGAGTCTATTTAAATATTTGAAAATTGGCCTGTGAATGATCAGTCTACCATTTCTCCCTCAACCGCATGCAAATTTCACAAGTTCTCATAGCGAAGACCCAGACCCTCATCAACGTGAGACACTCCACCAGGCCCTACTCCCAGATATGTGCCATTTTTCTCCCGGCACCGTCGTCTCAGCATTCCCGGATCCACGTGCGTGCGTGCGTGCGTGCGTGCGTGTGTGTGTGTGACTATACACCACATGACCCACAACTACAAGCAAACAACCACCAGAACACCAATATATGTCCGGTATTACATGAAAATGTAAATTATGTAGATAGAAATTATTTTAAAAGTATTTCAAAATATTCTGCTAAACATTGTGCACATATATACAGTATCCAAATCGTATATGTATAAAGAACATATACTTACACTTATTGGACGAATGTACAGATGCATACACAAGATCCATGACTATGCAAAATCAGAATGGTTCATCTAAGCTAACTACAATCAAAACAGATGCGCGCATCAACATTCAACATAAACATAGAAGAGTGTATCTAACAACAACAGGCATCAGGACCTAATAGAGAAAAAGCTTTACAGAAATGTTATACCTCGAACAAGCCAATAGCTACAACAGAATATTTCTCCACACGAAAAGACAATAGATTTAAAGTTCTATTTACTATTGTCGATACAATGATGGTGCGGAGTTGTTTGCGGAGACAGGAATCAGGTTTATCTAGATCTGCCTTTGGAGTTTCCAAGCTGTTATAGTTATACAACATCCAAGATACGCAGTTTGCGTTGTATTAACGTGCCCTTTTTGCCCAGGGCATCTTAGGTTCCCCATGATGCAGCGTGCAGTAATGTCAGCAGTACTGCAGAGAAATCCGCCAAGGAGATTACTTTTCCTTCATGGTTCCCGCAACGAAGTCAATCGTCATCTTTTCTGGCTTCATGCTTTGTTGACATGTATATATGGGTGAACTTTGTTTTCGATTCATTCATAAAGAAATTCTCAATTTTTAGCCTACTTGCAGCTACAGGGAGTAGTTCTCAGGGGGGGGGGGGGGTCGGGGTTCTTTTCCTCGTCTATGAAGTCTACATCGTCGGCATATTCCATCTCTAGTAGGATACCTAGTATAGATATTGGGTGTTTGTTCTTGTGGAACTTTGCCCTTTGCCGCACATATTTCAGCAAGGTAGCAGGTGAGGAGCATAGGGGATAGTCCATCTCCCCATAGGCAGGCGATTGATGTCTCAAAATTTGCAGGCTTCACTGTCTTGACCCGTACTCTGCGATTTGTGTCTGCTAGCAATAGTCTCACTAGTCGCAGCTCATCTTCATTGCAACTGGCCGGGTGCAGTACATCTAGGATCCCATTTTGTGGTAGATCCCAGTGCTTGGGCATGTGACTATTGACACAAGCATACGCTGAGCCCTTACAATGTCTGTGCAGCTGCGTCCACGTTTAAAGCCACTTGATGAATTGAAGTCATCGATCTTGTCTCAGATGCGGCATAGTGTAACATTGGATATGATTTTCCGTACGATGGGCAGCATATTGGCTGAGGTCTGTGGCCTCTTGGGCTTGGGCAGCGCGATAAGGGTGCCTTGGCCCAGAGCATCGATGGGAAGGTGGTGCATAAAGGCTGAATTGATTAGCTGTATGATCTGTTTTGAGATAATGTAACATGTGTATTTGAATAGTTCATTGCTCATGCCACCAGATCCGAATGGATATCCGTTTTCCAGACTTTCCGTGCCGTCTCGACTTCTGCTGTTTTAATTAGTGTTAGTAATGGCCTTGGGTGATCTGAACAGGGTGCAAGGGCTCATCATTGCTAACTTTTCCTTGAACCATTCTCGAATTGCGTCCGCTTTGCCCTGGTCGGTCCCGATAACGTGTCCTTCAGTCATGTACATAGCGCCATATATGCAAACCAAGTTAATCCATATGTTGAAGCGTCTCTCCGGACAGGCTAACCTACTGGCTCATTAACATACATATCGATGCTGATTACGTAATGACTACGTGACATCTCCCAATAGTCAATACACTCGTAAACACTGATATCGAGTAAGGTGCATTAAAATGATACGATCTATCCCCGCGCTATCAGCGGCTATAATTTGTGGTAAAACAAAATGACGATTGTTTGATTCTCAGTTTCTGTAAGCAAGCATTCTCTCTCGCTAGAGGATGCAGCCTGTATCTGGTATCGATAGCATGATAAACGCTGTTCACTTATTGAAAACGCAGTTGCTTGGCTTCATAGTGGCTATGCGTTGCGCGCGCGTGCGACTCCCGGACTGAGCAGAAATGAATAATTATCAGCATTGAGTTTAATAATCGAGCAAGATTACAATATGAACAGAACCACAGTCCTTTAAACAACATCGATGTTATTATGAATGTAGACTTTCTCTCCAGCCTTCAGCTGATTCTTATAAAAATCCAGTAAATGGTAGCATAAAATGTAATATAATACACATGTAGTACATTATATGCACTAACATATACATATAAGCTGCTCACCCCTATACCTATGTGCGCATGGCCGGTTATCTAGACTGCGTCAAACCGGTAATTAGTCAGCACCTGACGACTTGGCGTTAAACTATCATAAGAATCGTCGCTTCAGCTTTTGAACGTAATCAAACGGTTACCACAATATTACACATGGTGCTGTAGAAGTATTTGCAATTTTAACAAAACTAAGTATTTTCCTCTGTGCAATAAAGCTAGTTACCTGTTATCGTAAATATCAGCACCTTGAATATCATATTTATTGACATTAGTAAAATTTGGTTGGCTATTTTATTATAGTCTACTGGAATGAGTAACACACTTATTAAGAAGAAAATTGGGTTTGGTAGCGGTCTAATATGCTCTTATAAACGAGAAAATATGCCCGGAAATCCTTTTCGTATGACATGCGCATTGGGGCAAAAATTGCCGAACAACGAAAACACACGTTTGAAGGCACAATGTGCGGTCTATAGATTGTGACGTCAGTGATTATATGCCAGGTGACAGATTAAAGGTAGGGTTGCGGTTGAGGGTAGGGAAGGGTAGGACTGTGGCCATGTACCACGTCGTGGATCCTGCTGGTGTTGAACTTGCAAGCTCGACATCCGTTATCCGCTAGAATAATGGCATCCGCATCAGTGTCCAAGCACAACTGAAACAAAGCCATTCCCTCAGAGTTCAGATTAGGGCTGCTCGATTATGAAAATAAATAATCGATTATGATGTCTGGAAAATAATCAATTTAATCGGATAATCGATTATTTAGTCCTGAAACGTGAGAGAGGGAGGGAGCGATGGAGGGAGGGAGAGCGAGAGAGAGAGAGAGAGAGAGAGAGAGAGAGAGAGAGGGGGGAGGGAGAGAGAGAGAGAGAGAGAGAGAGAGAGAGAGAGGAGAGAATAAATTAATAATAAATAAATAAATGCCTGATTTTTTATAAAAATAACAGAATACGCAATTTCGTAAATTACTTCCTGGTTAGGTTTAGATTACATCAACTAAGTAGACCTATGCAAAGACGGCAAGACGTTCAATAGGGCAGGCTATAACATATAGACCTCTGATTGGTTGAAGACGAGGAACAACCCCGCCCAGTATAAGGAAGTCGATTTGGAATCCAGCGTTCACTCGTTCCCGTTGGATAATGGTTCCAAGAATCTGGCGTGCATGCCCAGATTTTCAAGCCACTAAAAAGGCGCCAATTTAAATTTTACATTACAGAGATTAACTTTTAATTATATAGAGCTCGTCCGTAGCGCCTATCTACGATGTTTGCCAATTTCCAAGAATTGGAAAAGTCGAACATTTTGAAAATCATTGACTGCAAGTCGCTGCTGCCTTACGCAGCAACAGTTTTAAGTCAAATTAGCTCCAAAACAATCGAAATTTTGTGAATTTACTATAAAAAACAGTAATTCATTTTTTAAATATTTTTGCAAAATGGCTACCAACACTTCAGCATATAGCCTCAAGAGGGGAATATTAAATAATAGCAATCACACACTTCAGATCACTGGCGTATCAAGCAATTGCTTGTATAAACATTTTCGTGCATGGACTGTACTCGGGGTGTGGAGGCTTGAACGTCAGTAATACATGTTTATACAACTACCGTGTTAGAGCAATGCGTTAGATGTATTACAAGAGTAGACTAAATAATAAATTATGCTTGATTAAAATAAATAATCGATTTTGCTCGATTAAATCGATTTTTTCGATTGTTTTATTTTACACTCGATTATATAATCGCCAGGAAAGATAATCGACTATCGATTTCATCGATTAACCGAACAGGCCTAGCTCAGATCAGCAGTTGAAAATTATTCCTGACAGAATGTAGATCAACAATTTAGCTTCTGAATTGTTGACTTCCGTGGTTATTCAGTTCCCACGGTGGTCTTGCAACGTTTATTTATCTATTTTTCATCAGGTGTCAGCAAGTTTGTCTGATGTAGACTATTTCCACAAACAGGATTACATACCTACAGCAGACTACCTACCAGCTCATATATTCCTTGGTGGCGCCCTCTTAGAAGTCCTGTCGTTACATATGAAGCATAGTGCAAACGTCGAGCGTGTAATATGTTCTCTGAGTGATAGCACCCGGTTATACTAATACAGTTTCTGAAAATAGGCACCATCCTTCCGTCATCTATTTTCCTAAAAAGATGAATTGCACTCAACATTGGTTTGCAAAATATTGTAATAATTATTAATGGTAAAAATATCCGCAGATTTGGGAAGCAATAAGTGTTACCCCGCGGCAGCTAGTTAACTGTCAGATTCTATTTCCACTATGTCCACATTGAGCGATAATGTCACCATGCCTAACTGACACCTATCTGACCTCTTGTAGAATAACGCGTGTCCACATTGAGCGATAATGTCACCATGCCTAACTGACACCTATCTGACCTCTTGTAGAATAACGCGTGTCCACATTGAACGATAATGCCACCATTCCTAACTGCCATCTCTCTGACTTCGTGTAGAATACCACGTGTTCCGCCTGATGTGTTTCACCACAGGATAACAGAGTGTTGATTATACAATTTCGCTCAGAAATAACGACAAATATTTCCAAAACAAACGCAGAAACATGTTATTTGCTACAATTTTGAACACAATGCAAGAAATGTTTTGTTGAATATTTTGAACATATTTGGATTGGAAGACATTGTTTTTCAAAATATTCAACAGTACGTTTATTTTTGTTTTGGAAATATGTTAAGTTCTTTGCGGTCTGTGGTGAAGCAGCCTCTAGCTGCGGGTAAGTAACGCCACGTTCAGGTACACCTAATACGCAACACTAACTAATGTTTAATTATGTGTTAGATTATGCATATTATCAGGGTTGTTCAGTGCATTGATTCATTATTCCCGGATCTTCCTCGGTAATTTAAATCATCATCTCCCGGACACCGCACTTGAACCATAATTAAGTGCATCTAAAAATACTCAGAACAATAACGTTATACACGCATCTAGTTTGTTACGACGAAGCATGAGCCGTTGTTTATGTTTCGTTGTGGTTGTCGTTTGTGGGTTGTTCCTAGTTTTTTTGCGGTTGATTTGACTTTGAGCTGGACTTGAATATTGTGAACCGTATCTTAATTGAGGGTACTTACTTGGGAACCTGGGTGCCCGTTGATAGCCACTTGCAGTGGTTTTATTTGAGATCTGTTTTTCCATTTGATGCTATGTGGTGCGCATGCGCTAGAGAACGTCGGCTACGTATTACTATAGCTTGTCAGTTAATATTATTATAATTCTATGTAAATAAATCATATGGCTATTCAGACAAATGGGTCGACTTCAATAGGGTCGAAATTGCATTATATAAAACAAAAACTGGAAACAGATGAATTATTTCATGATTATTGCTAATTCAGCAAAAGGAAATCAGGATTTTTGACACGATGATCGGAGGCCTGTTCAAAATCCGCATTTTCCGGATATATTCGGAGAGATTTATTATAACGTTTGCCTAGGAATGGAGAGGCCCTATCTATCATTTAAGTATATGACGTCATAACCAACTACTTTCCTTTTTTGCTGACTAATCATAATAACGTGTATCTCCGTCACGAAAACAGAAACGTTCATCATGAGTCTAACAATTGCATGTCTTTGATGGATTGACAATTTAATAAACATTCTGTTGGATATTTTAAAACAAATTTGACTTGAAACTGTTGCTGCCATCAGTTTGCAAGACACCGTATAATGTACTGGCGCCCAGTCAACTTAGTTTCAAACTATTCAGCAGCTCACCTGTATACGTATCTGAAAATGGCATTCTAGGAATTCATGGTTCAAAGTATACACGTCGATTCCAGATTCCACTACGTGCAAGGTGGATGAAATTTAGCTATGTAGATATTGGCCGACATAGCTAGAAATGACTGCATCATTAGGCTCCTAGTTCAATGACGATGTAATAATAATCTATCTATTGCGTGCTCCGTCGCATGGGCTACCTCCACCAGGGTACATGTGCCCAGGTGTGCTAATGTATGATAGAATCTGCCTGCGAGGTTTGCAATGGTATCTCAGGAGATGCTAGCACCATCCCTCAGCTCTCCGCTAGACTGACAAGACGGATTACTTCATTGATCAGAGTACGTTTGCACCTAATGTCGCTAGTTTGATTGCTGTTGATTTAAGCTTCATTGTGAAAGCTGGTCAGGATCCAGGGTGAGTTGACGAATTCAGTCTGTGTTTACCTTTGTTTCTGTCTCCGCTTTATAATGGTATATGAATACCGCTTATAATGGTATATTGTAAGTTGTATATTTATAAGTCAATCAATGGTTTTAGGTATGTCCCGCCCACCTCTAGCTAAGTTCAACGCACGCTTTGACCGTATTAAGATCGATCCATGCACTACCTGAATCTCAATTTCCAGAGAACTGTACATGTTGGTTATTGAATGTTTTGAAACTAATTTGACTGGGTGCTGTTGCTGCCTATGGCCGCAACAGCGGCCATTCAAATTAGTTTCAAAACATTAAACATAATGTTAATTAAATAGTAAAGATATACAATTAGCACAACCAAAATTGACGGATTTTTAAGCGGCTAAGACGGATATAGATATGACACTCATGACGTAATTGATTAGTACGACAGCCTGTATGTGGTGTAGTTAATCATGAAGTCATATGATTCATCGATAAACTGGATTCCTCTATTGATTATTCAAAATAGTAGTTTGTATCCATCCATCATATAAAGATGTGAATTTGAAATACTAGTAGCAAAGTCGAGGAAGGCCTAGTCATGCGTGACACATTAGAGTCGCTATGGATCCCTTCATAACGAAGCTTGGATAGGCTGTTAAGTGTACGAATTGTATGTCTTTGGTGGATTTCCAATTTCAATAACATTCTATTGACTGTTTTGAAACTAACTTTACATAGGCAACAACAGCATTAGGTCAAATTAGTTCCAAAATATTCAACAGCTTACCTACATAGTTGCCTTCAAATTGAGCTTCCGGGAACTCAGGGTTCAAAGTATATAAATCGATTCCTACATGCTCAAAACGGGGACGGAACTCAACTAGAAATGGGCGGACTATAGCTAGAAATGGGCGAGGTATAGCTATAAATGGGCGGGGTTTAGCTATAAATGGGCGGGCCATAGCTAGAAATCGGTGGGGTATAGCTAGAAATGGGCGGACTATAGCTAGAAATGGGCGGGGTATAGCTAGAAATGGGCGGACTATAGCTAGAAATGGGCTAGGTATAGCTAGAAATGGGCGGGGTATAGCTAGAAATGGGCGGACTATAGCTAGAAATGGGCTAGGTATAGCTAGAAATGGGCGGGCTATGGTTATAAATGGACGGGGTATAGCTAGAAATGGGCGGGGTATAGCTAAAAATGGGCGGGCTATAGCTAGAAATGGGCTAGGTATAGCTAGAAATGGGCGGGCTATGGTTATAAATGGACGGGGTATAGCTAGAAATGGGCGGGGTATAGCTAAAAATGGGCGGGCTATAGCTAGAAATGGGCGGGTATAGCTAGAAATGGGCGGTGTTTAGCTAGAAATGGGCGAGGTATAGCTAGAAATGGGCGGGCTATAGCTAGAAATGGGCGGGCTATAGCTAGAAATGGGAAATGTATGGCTAGAAATGGGCGGGGTATAGCTAGAAATGGGCGGGGTATAGCTAGAAATGGGCGGGGTATAGCTAGAAATGGGCGGGGTATAGCTAGAAATGGGCGGGGTATAGCTAGAAATGGGCGGGCTATAGCTAGAAATTGGCAGACTATAGCTAGAAATGGGCGGGCTATAGCTGGAAATGGGCGGGGCATGGCTAGAAATGGATCCCGTTATTCTGTTCTGTTGACACAGTGTGTGGAGATATCACGTGCCACGTGACTCTGCTTCAGTCAGACGAGTGTTTTGAGATCTTATGGCTCCTAATTCGAAGACTTCAGATTACGTAAGATGTCAGAACACCTCATCTGGATGATAAGCTATGTAGCCTCCAGAATTATGCTATGAATAATACGACACACACATAAAATGAATGGGCTCATCATATATTGACTATCCACATGGGATAAAAGATAACGAAATGTAATCTGAACGAAATCTCTAATGGGACACACGGTACTCACTGATGGATTAGCAAATGACGGGACTCTTTTTCCAACCTGGCCATTTCATGAATCTATGGCGCGAGCGATATTTAGCTAGTAAGGATAAAGGTTTACGGCGTGCCATAGGTTTTCGAAAGATAAATGGCAACAACACACAACAAGAATAAAGATGCGTATACATGTCTTCACTCTGCAGCAAAATGTAGAAATCTGGGCTGATCGTTATACTCAATTACGCCACATGTAGGCTGACGTCACAGTACACACTGACGTAACTAGCCCTCACGTCAAAAACGAAAAGCCCGTCAAGTGTACGAATTGTATGTCTTCTATTTAATAAACATTATGTTGAATGTTTTGAAACTAATTTGACTAGGCGCTGTTGATGCCATAGACATCAACATCACCTAGTAATATTAGTTTTAAGATATTCAACAGCTTACTTATATAATTGGCTTGAATTTGGGATTCTGGGAAGTGAGGATTCAATGTATATAAATTGTTTCCAACACGCGGAAAAATGTAAGCAGAGCTTAGCTAGAAATGGGCAGAGCTTAGCTAGAAATGGGCAGAGCTTAGCTAGAAATGGGCGGATCTTAGCTAGAACTGGGTCCTCTGTGGTTAGTCTGTACAGAGATGTGTCACTATAACTACCTATTCTTCCTCAATACATGCCCGGTGTCAAATAAAATGTCTTTTGGAGACCCACGATGGTGGTTCAACAAGACATACTTCGACCACCTCTCGGAGAGAACGACCATATTGTGGCGCAGAAAGGCAAATTTGATGATATACCCTCAATAAAGAAAGAAAGATTATTATTATTATTATTATTATTATTATTATTATTATTATTATTATAATACGATTTTCGATATTTTATAGAGAAGCCAGAGGCGTGGTATATACCCTATATGAATAGATCGAACTATATGTCTATCTTGAAAACAACCTTTTGATAGAAAGATATTTGGAGCGAAAGGCAACAATTTAGAGAAATCTTCACTGCTTTCGAAATCAAATCATGCCCACGTCATTATTACAAGAACTTTAAGCTAAAATTTAAACATCATAGAAAGGATACATTCTGTTTCAAACTGAATAAAGAAAATATTTAACTTTACTTACCTAATCACGCTTGTTGCAATGTACCGAATCCCGTTTTACAAACCAAATCCCGTTATCGAACCGAATTCGTTTTAGTGGGATAATCAATCATTAGCGTGATTATCTATTAGAAGAATGAACGTCATAGAGTGAATACATCTTAAACTACTTTTCGATGTAGGCTATTAGCCAGATATAAATTAAATCAGTTTGATATAGTAATAATAAAGATTTGACAAATGTGCTCGCTGATTACTTTACTATTGGTTTCAATGGGGAAATATACTTTTGGTCTATATTCTCCAGAAACTAAGCCAAACTGGCATAGTTTATATAGAACTGATGCTCAGATTTGCCCAGCCATCAAGTTTGGTGCAAATGTATCAAGACATCTCAAAATCACGATCCTTTCCGGATTGTTTCCATAGACCCCAATTCCTAAACGAAGGGGGTGCAACTCGATAACATGTGGCCACGTTAACAAGATTCTCACTAATCCGATACATACTGCTAATATTAACCATCCCCCAAAGTTTAGAATTAATATATTGAACAAGAAGAAAATGGGCCACACATGCAATTCCCATGGGATTCAATACATTAAAATCACATAAGTCTCAATACAGCACACATTTGCAATGGACATAACTCTAGTTTTTAAATATGTATCACATAATTTCTATCCTTCTAATAGATAATCGCCCTCGGGACATATTTGCCAAATTTAATTTTAAACCATCACCACATGGCGAGAATTGCTACTATTGTTGTCGAACGCTGCTGGAGAATGGACGGTCATGAGCTAGTCCCACCCACCCCCACCCCACCCCAAGCCCCGCCAACGACTCTGGGCAAAAACTAAGGTGGTATCTGACCTATTGATGTTCCCAATGACCTATACAATGCAACTAACATGGGTGACACATTGTATAAAATTTTGCCTGTCTAAGGTTTTTAACTCCTTTGCAGTGGTCAAACTCAATCATCCGAAGGAGCCACTACTACAATCAAGAAACACAGTTGGTCCAAAGTTTGAAATTCCTACTCCCTTTTGTCCGGGAAATAATAATTAATTAGTTATTGAATAAGCCTTGAGTAAGGTAGGAGGAACCTTGCATAGAATTATGTTCAACATGTTCTGCACCAGCTTTTTCTTGAAGACATGAATCCATTTCTAGCTATGCCCGTCCATTTCTAGCTATGCCCGTCGATTTCTAGCTATGCCCGCCCATTTCTAGCTATGCACGCCCATTTCTAGCTATGCACGTCCATTTCTAGCTATGCCCGCCAATTTCTAGCTTTGCCCGCTCATTTCTAGCTATGCCCGCCCATTTCTAGCTATGACCCGCCCGTTCTAGCTATGCCCACCCATTTCTAGCCATGCCCGCCCATTTCTAGCTATGCCCACCCATTTCTAGCTACGCCCCGACAATTCTAGTCATATCTTAGACCCCGACCATTCTAGATATGCCCGCCCATTTTTAGCTGTGCCCGCCCATTTCTAGCTATGCCACGCTATAAGCCTTGAGTAAGGTAGGAGGAACCTTGCATAGAATTATGTTCAACATGTTCAGCACCAGCTTTTTCTTGAAGACATGAATCCATTTCTAGCTATGCCCGTCCATTTCTAGCTATGCCCGTCGATTTCTAGCTATGCCCGCCCATTTCTAGCTATGCACGCCCATTTCTAGCTATGCACGTCCATTTCTAGCTATGCCCGCCCATTTCTAGCTATGTCCGTTCATTTCTAGCTATGTCCGTTCATTTCTAGCTATGCCCGCCTATTTCTAGCTTTGCCCGCTCATTTCTAGCTATGCCCGCCCATTTCTAGCTATGACCCGCCCGTTCTAGCTATGCCCACCCATTTCTAGCCATGCCCGCCCATTTCTAGCTATGCCCGCCCATTTCTAGCTACGCCCCGACAATTCTAGTCATATCTTAGACCCCGACCATTCTAGATATGCCCGCCCATTTTTAGCTATGCCCGCCCATTTCTAGCTATGCCCCGCCAATAATAGCTATGCCCTGACCAGTCTGGCTATGCCCGCCTATTCTAGCTATGACCCGCCAGTTTTAGGTATGACCCGTCCATTTCTAGCTATGGCTTCCCATTTCTAGCTATTCACAGTCCATTTCTAGTTATTCACCGCCAATTTCTATCTAGATTCCACCCACACTTTGTCCATATTGGGATCGATTGAACCATGAATACCCAGGATCACAATATCAAGCAACAACGGCCAGTGAAATTAGTTTCAAAGTATTGAATATTCAACAAAATGTTTATTAAATAGTAAAGATATACAATTTTCACACTTGACGGACTATTCAATGTTCATAACAGCGCTAGATACATCATTCATTATGCATTTTGATTGTGACATCACCCTACATGTGACGTAATTGATTATATAGGAAGCAGTCAGGAACAGCGAACACACAGCACCATCAGCATCGTCGATTTGTCGCAATGAACAACTATTGCTCTCCGTAGTGTGACCACACGCGATCATTAGGCCGTTTATCGATAATGAATAATGAGGCATAGCAGCTAACGACACTGTTATTAAAATCTGGCACGGATTATAGCTAGGAAACCCATCATGTTCACCGCCACAGCTATCACAGTGGTGTAGGAACGTACTTTGCCCGGAGTGGGGGGAGTACGGCTAAACTATGCAAACTATGTGTGGGATCAAAATATTTGGGCGGGGCGCCATGCAGATACAATATGGGAGAGGGGTGTGTGTGGTCTATCGGCCCTCGCCCTCCTATTCCTACGCCTAGATGTATCATCATTCTCAACATCAATCCACCTCACCATCGGCGTAGTCGTTGTCGTAGTTAGTGATCATCATAGTCATGATCATCGACGTAGTCATTGTCGTAGTCGTAAACATTGTTGAGCAGTTGTATACGTAGTCGTAGTCATAGTCACCATTATAGTCGGCAATGTCGTTGGGGTCATCGTCACAGCCATAGTCGCAGTTGCAATCATAGTCATACTCATAATCGTATTCATAGTTGCAGTCTTAGTAACAATCGCAGTTGTAGTCATAGTTATAGTCGCATTAACAGTCGCAGTCATTTTCGCAGTCATAGTTGTAGTCGTTGTCATAATTGTAGTCGCAGTCATAGTCACAGTCAGTCGCAATCGCAGTCGTGGCAATATCAAACATAGATAAGCGGTTCAATTTGTCTCGAACACCCTTGCAATTGTTAAAGTGCCAAGTCTTTTCAAGACAGCGATTATGTACGCTGACATCTGCTTATAATAATCAATTGTAAAAACTAACAGAAACACACCTCTGCAAACTTAATCACCGGTATTCGATAATTGCACAAACAGTTTTGTTGGCGCTGTATCTGTTAATTTGCTACTGTTACACTTGACATAAAATAACCAAAAGAACAACTTCTGTACGTGATCGGCGATACGGAAATAAGGTTGTAGATGGCCATCTCACACGCGCGCGCGCGCGCGCGCACGAACGCACGCACGCACGCACGCACGCACGCACGCACGCACGCACGCACGCACACACACGCACACACGCTCTCTCTCTCTCCCTCTCTCTCCCTCTCTCTCTCTCTCTCTCTCTCTCAGACACTTGTTCGAAAACGAGAAAATAATATGTACATGGGTATTTTTTAATCTATCTGGATCTTTGGTTGTAAACTCTGATGTGTTACTTATGGTTTCCACACTTTGGTACTGTATATGATCTCGTCTCCTTCCATCCTCTATTCAGCATACAGCAATGAATATCTCGTCTCCTTCCATCCACACCACTCCCCACTCAGCATACAGCAATGAATATCTCGTCTCCTTCCATCCACACCACTCCCCACTCAGCGTACAGCAATGAATATCTCGTCTCCTTCCATCCACACCACTCCTCACTCATCATACAGCAATGAATATCTCGTCTCCTTCCATCCACACCACTCCCCACTCAGCATACAGCAATGAATATCTCGTCTCCTTCCATCCACACCACTCCTCACTCAGCATACAGCAATGAATATCTCGTCTCCTTCCATCCACATCACTCCCTACTCAGGATACAGCAGTCAATCTCTCGTCTCCTTCCTTCCATCCACACCACTCCCCACTCAGCCTACAGCAGTCAATCTCTCATCTCCTTCCATCAACACCACTCGCCACTCAGCATACAGCAGTCAATCTCTCATCTCCTTCCATCCACACCACTCCCCACTCAGCATACAGCAGTCAATCGCTCATCTCCTTCCATCCACACCACTCCCCACTCAGCATACAGCAATGAATATCTCGTCTCTTTCCATCCACACCACTCCTCACTCAGCATACAGCAGTCAATCTCTCGTCTCCTTCCATCCACACCACTCCCCACTCAGCATACAGCCGTCAATCTCTCGTCTCCTTCCTTCCACACCACTCCCCACTCAGCACACAGCAGTCAATCTCTCAAGAACCATGTGGAAAGCCACCGATGGTGTATTGCTCATTTCACAGAGGGAATTGCTACCAGGCCTAATCTGTATTTCAAACTTAACAATGACGCACCTGTAACCTATAACTTGGTACTACTTCAAAGCAGCGTGTGATCACATGACGAACGGAGGGGGTAATCTCTACATATGCCCCGCCCATTTCTAGTCAAACTATGTCCATTATTTATGCATGTTGGAATCGATTTGCAACTTTGAAACTTGAATTCCAAGAATCTAAGTTTCACGGTAATTATACAGGTAAGTTATTAAATATTTTGGCACTAATTTGACCGTCCGCTGTTGCTGTTGATAGAAGCAACATCTACTAGTCAAATTAGTTTCAAAATATTCAATAGAAAGCTTATTAATTGTAAATTCATCAAAGACTACAATTCGTACACTATTGGCAGACATTTCAATGTCCATGGCGGAGCTTCCTCATTGTGATTGTTCCATCAGCAAACGAGTGACGTAATTTATTATGACGTCATATAAACCTAGCATGTGGCGTATTTTGATTATGACATCTTTATTATCAATAATAATAGATCAGATCCCTCAATTCACCTTTCCAGAGTATGCACCCATCATATGACGTCATAATCATCAACGCGGTGTGTGTAGAATGACATCACAATGGATGACATCATGAATGACGCCGATAAGTACGTCACGAACGCATATTTGATGACGGTCTATGCCTTGTTGTACAAATTGTTTGCTTTTACTATTTAATAAATATTCTGTTGAATATTTTGAAACTAATTTGACTAGGCGCTGTTGCTGCCATAGGCAACAACAGCACCCAGTCTAATTAGTTACAAAATATTCAACAGCTTCCCTGTATAGTTTTCAGGAAATTGATAGCTAGGGCATTCGGGGATCCATCAATTCAAACACGGTGAGGTGTGGGTGGAGCTTAGCTAGTGATGGGCGGGGCATAGCTAAAAATGGAAAGGTCCATTAACGTTCCATGGTTCCTTGCTTAGTTACTTTTACCATTGTTCATCAAAATAAAAGACGACACTCAAATATCCTTACTATGATAGCACTAGGGGAATCCAGTCTCTCACTCAATCATATGAAGTCATAATCAACAAGGTCACGTATAAGCTGACGTCATAATCAATTACGTGAGGAATGACGCAATTCGGTCCGTCATAAACGCTTAGTAGTCCGTCAAGTTGTACGATTTGCATGTCTTTACTATTTAATAAACATTATGTTGAATATATTGAAACTAATTTGACTGGGCGCTGTTGCTGCTGCCATAGACGGCAACAGCACCCAGTCAAAGTAGTCTCAAAATATGCAACAGCTTGCCTGTGTAGTTGTCTGAAAATCGAGATTCAGGAAATGCTTGGATCGATCTCAACACTGCCAAAGCGTGGGCGGAGCTTAGCTAGAGATGGCCGAGACATAGCTAAAAGAGGATTCATCTATTGCAAAGAGAGAACTGAAGAATGAAAATGATTTTATATTCCATGAGAACCAGACTGTTAGTGCTAGTCATTGCGATGTCGCCTTGTCTATATTGTACCATATTGTACCGTCCGTATAGTCATATGCTGCGAACATCATGGCTTTGTTCATAGACCCTCATTTAACCATCATATTTGTTCAAGATAATTCAAATTTTCTCATATAAAACGTTAATTTGCAGAACAAGAGAAGACGATTTTTTTATTTTGCCACTGGACTGACTTACTCAGTTATCGATCCAGTCATTCCAGTGGTAAATATTCAAAAATACTCTTTTCTTGGTCTGCAAATGGACATTTCCAAGACCACTGCGAAAGCAGTTTCTGTCCGCTTTGAGTGTGAAGTAACACCCCGTGTCACGTCCATTGAACATCTGTATATGAATCTTACAATAAGTTCTGGCCAACACCGTACAATAAAGCCAGGATGGAAGTCATTTATCATCCGTTAGTATATTCAGCAACCTTGACCTCAGTCATCTGTTCTAAGAATTATGTCTTAGCATCAGTGTTCAAGGTCAGCAACAATCTCAGAGCGACCCGGTATCTCGGGTGGTAATTGTTTCCCGGTTACTCGTAGAATCATTACTTTATCCGTTAAATTGGTGAGTTTCGGTGTTATTCAGTTCCTTGCAACATTTATTTATCTTTCTCTCAGTCAATACGGGGCTAACATGTTTGACTGCTTCAAGCTGTCTCCACAAACCGGTTTAACATATTAACAATTCCTCCCAGATCGTATGCTGCACTGATGACGCCCCGATATATGCCCTCTCTGCGACTTTCGGCATAGTTGTCAGTTTGTAGCATTTGATTAGGGTAAATAACAAAGAAATCTTATTATTATAATAGGATTTCTATGGCAAATATGTGCATTGTCTATGTTAAGACCAATTTAAAAATAGAGCCGTGGCTTCATGCTGAGAATGCGTCTCTAATGTAATGACCGGCCACTTTGACACGTCATCATAACGACTACGCTGTTACACATACTCAACCTCGGAGACCAGACCCAGTCAATCTCCATAGTGAACTGTAAACGCACCACTGTGGATCGTGTTGATTTTGATATCATCTTAACCCCGACATCACTAACCTGATACAGACATTAAAATCAACTCGACCCGTCCAGTGGTTCCTGTGATACCAGCATCTACGCAACGTCAGAGAATTCTCGCCCTCATTTTGTGTGTGACAGATTTGAATTTTACAACGAATTAACAGGGACTATTTTTCTGTTAACTATTTTTTATATCGAGGACTGAGCTTGCTATCATCAAGTTTTGGCTGAAATAATATTGTTTGGTATGCATAGCGTATTGTTTGGAATGTATCATTCCATTTCAAGATTTAATTATCTTTATCGCCAATTTCTGGCGAAAATTACTACGTTAATGGCCACTCAATACACACATGATTCTTTTCTCGATCTCGCATCAAATGAGATCTCGCGAGACACGAATGTGTTACGACTGGAGAATATGGTCAGTCGATATGTCATCATGACATATACCGTGCAAACCGTGTGCCACGATCACATGTCGGCACCTAGATCATGAATTGGAATGATGAGTACCGTTACCTATAGCTTGGTGATAGAACAGTAATGCTCCAGAAATACTTACGGATCAAACCTCACTACTATAAGTTTGGATGTCTTTTATCAAGTAAGAAAATATCACTGCTAAGCAAATTATGTACATTTATACGAAAAATATTAGGGCATTTTAGCTAAATACAATAACGATAGGCTAACTATGACAACTACGGTTGTATTAATAGTGATGTGAATAATGATAACGACGAGGTCAATAACAACAAAGATACAACAGTCAATAAAAGTCATAATTAAGATATCACACAAACACTACACCACCCGCCGCCACCACCACCATCACAATAATGATAATGACAATGACAACGACGACTGCTACTGTTGCCGCGGCTGCTGCTGCTGCTGCTGCTGCTGCTGCTGCTGCTGCTGCTGCTGCTGCTGCTGCTGCTGCTGCTGCTGCTGCTACTACTACTACTACTACTACTACTACTACTACTACTACTACTGCTGCTGCTGCTGCTGCTGCTGCTGCTGCTGCTGCTGCTGCTGTTAATGCTGCTGCTACTACTACTACTACTACTACTACTAACTACTACTACTACTACTACTACTACTACTACTACTACTACTACTACTACTACTACTACTACTACTACTCACCAATGTTGCTGCTGCTGCCACTATAATAATGATGAGAATATTGAAAGCTACCATGTCCTAATGTTGTACACTAACGTCCAAAATATGTTGAAACAACTACACACTAATAATATAAATATATGATTTGGAAAAATAACAACATATTTGTGCCATGAGTTTAAATTCTAACTCAGACTGTAATTGTCGTTAATATCTATATTAATTATAATAATGAGAATATATGATAATAATGGTTATACTACTGAGAATAATTTATAGCTGTGTACTAATTTCTACTCTATATAACTGTATGTAAATGTTCCCCATATGTCACATCTTGACCTGGGAATAATAAAACACACTTGAAACTTGAACCCTTGGTTTGAAGGCTGGAGCAGACAGCGCGATGTCACCCGTAAAATTGCACATTTTGAGGTTGCCTTCATTACTCTTGTCTAAATAGGAACGTAATGCGTCTTATGGCGATGTCTTCCGCATATATATATATATATATATATATATATATATATATATATATATATATATATATATATATATATATATATATATATATATATATATATATATATATATATATATATATATATATATATATATATATATATATATATTAAAACAACATCATGGATATTAATATGTCTAAGATGCTTTCAAAGATAAGAGTTCAGATTGGTGTGCGAATTAATAAACGATACTACCACTTTGTTATTCTAATGTCAATATTGATTAAGGACAGGCTGGTGAGATAAACAGAACAAAAGGTTTGAGTAAAAAAGCGAGAATGGAAAGCTAATCTCGGAGAGATGGATTCACTTAAAGTTGTTCATAGCTTACTGCATGTTCACAAATGAACACTCAGTGATAAGGTGACTACCATAGGATCTGACGGGGAATGGAGGAATCCAGGTTTAGCTATTCCACGCCCATCCCTGGCTAAGGGCACGCCAATTCCTGGCTAAGCCCCACCCACACTTTGCCTGTGTTGGAATCAATCGATTCTCTCTGAATCTCAATTCCCAGAAAACTATACAGGCAAGCTGAAATTAGCTGCGTGCCGTTGCTGCCCAGCAACAGCGCCCAGTAAAATTAATTTCAAAATATTGAGCGGTTATTAAATAGTAAAGACATACAATTCGTACACTATTACGTGTCTAAAACGGACTAAATCGCGTCATTCATAACGTACTTGATTATGACGTCAGCCTACATGCGACGTAATTGATTATGACGTCACATGGTTGACTGAGAGACTGGATTCCTCCATTATCACAGTTTGCATGTCCACATTATTTTTTACATATGAGTTGTCCAACTGTTACAATTGTAGCAGAAACATGGCATAGGGTGATATCACATTGAAAAGAGGTTGATTGATCGTTAGAAATGTGAAATGGAACATATTGTTTGGCAGATTCATTATAATGTCCACATGTACGTCTAACAGAGTCCGGCAGAAAGATATTAGAGGCATAGCTTCACATATAGATCATAAAGGATAGACCTACCAGTTTCAGAATACTACACATTCTCGCATTATTATTTTCGTGTCTGTGTATACGTCTTAAGCGCTTGCACGATGGCTGATGCTGACGACCAGACGCATGCACGATGCTGCTAACATTCTACCAATAAAAACAACATTAATTAGGAATACTTTGGTCAATATGGAGACCATTCTCCATTCACAAAGAATTACACAAAAATTGGCATTTGTTTGTACCAGGCTGGCTGAACGGCATGATGATATAGTTGCTAATAGAAAAATATCGTTTGCGGATTTGGAACCCAATAAGTCGGTACACCGCGGTAGCTAGCAATCAGTCAGACTCTATCGGCTATGTACACATTGAGCGATAGTGTCGCAATTGGGATCTGACAGATACACATCACTGACGTCATATATAATAACATGTTTTCTGTCTGACGTTCGGCGCTACATGATAACAGCCAGTGTTATTATATTTGATTTGTCGTTCACGCAATGCCAACAGAAAGGCAACATATTGTCTTAGCATGTGTGGGTAATTACCGTCATGTTTGTCTCAAGTAGATCATGTTATTATCCTGTGACTGAGATGTTCAAGGCAACAGTGTACATGGCAAACACCAGTATAAACATAGCCATCACTGACATCATCACTACCTGCACCTCTGATTCTACTACCAACAACAACAACAACAACAACAACCCTCCACCTCTGATTCTACTACCAACAACAACAACAACAACCAAAACAACAACAACAGCAACAACAGCCGCGGCATTCGGCAATTATATCGCGATGTATAAATCTGTCCATATACTCCTAAAAATAGCAGCTTTCCGCAAAATTAAAATACGTCTATATATATATATATATATATATATATATATATATATATATATATATATATATATATATATATATATATATATATATATATATATATTTATATATATATATATATATATATATATACATATATATATATATATATATATATATATATATATATATATATATATATATATATATATATATATATATATATATATATATATATATATCGTGTGTGTGTTAACGGTTGTTCGGTGCATTCAAACATTATTTTACGATGTTTTGTGGGCATTTAAATCTTCACCTCCCGGATATAGCTCTTGACAGAATCCACATGCGTGGTGATGAGATTGTTTTACCTACGAAGCTATTCCAGATGGGTAAGGATTAGATCTGCATTTGTTGTTCAAATGGAGTCAATGGAACTTTCCGGTTTTAGCTATGCCCCGCCCATCTCAAGCTAAGCTCCACCCACACCTCCGTCGTGTCGGGATCGATCGATCTTTGAGCTCTCTGACTATCAATTTCCAGAAAACTATACAGGTAAGCTATTGAATATTTTGGAACTAATTTGATGGGCCCTGTTGCTACCCATGGCAGCAACAGCGTCCAGTCAAATTAGTGTCACAATATTCAACAGCATGTTTATTAAATAGTAGAGACATACAATTCTTACAACGTGTCGGACAATTAAGTGTTAAAGACGGGCCAAATTGAATCGTTTATGCCGTAATGATTATGACATCATCCTACACGCAGCTTAGCTGATTATGATGTCATATGACGTCAGATGATAGATGGATACTCAGCTTTAAGCGATGTTTAACAATCTATATATAATTTCGTTAAGACTCTCCTTATTGTTTAACTGTTGAAGAATGTGTAGTGTGTTGGAAATGCGATGTCGCAATTCGCAGAGTCAGCTACTACGAAATTTGTTGTATTGTTGCTTAAATTCAGCCGTGGGATCCTTTAGGGGAGATTCCAAGCTTGGGGGTGGGGTGGGGGTGCGGGGTTGGGTGGGGGTGGGGGAGGTGGGGTTGGGTGGGTTGGGGGGGGGGTTGGGGTGGGGTGGTGGTGGTGAGGGGAACCGGGGTGGGGGGGGGGTGGTGGTGTAACATTGGGTTTGTGAGTTTGTCACCGTCTTACTTTATTACCTGACTGCATCTACTGATGACGTATGACACACGCCGATATTCTGTCGCATTTCCACTATGCATATTATTTCAGAATTTAATTTTCATGTGATCCTACATTACGGGCCTAGGCCTACTCTGTATTGTCCCGGCAACATCGGATTGAATTTTTGGCCGTGCGTATAGTGATTTTAATATTCAGTCTTTAATTGTGTTGACAAATATTTCAAATGTTCCATTTTGATACTTTGTGATTACATCTTCCGTTTGCAAGTCCATTGTATAAGGGCGTTTCGGTTCCTCGACAAATGTTTGCTAGTAGACACCCTGACAAGTTGGTTGTATAGTAATGAAGAACATATTTGCTAAGAACCGAACTTGTCTTTAGCAACGCTATTAAGGATTATGGGGACCTTTGTTGAATTCTTTCAGTAAGTGGATTAATTATGCAAGGATCGTAGATATTCTGATGACTGTTGATATACGACTCATTATATACTTTGGTCAGGATCCAATATGCGTTGGTGTATTGGGTCGTTATTTACCTTTGCGGCAATTTATGATGTTAGCCGGATGCTAGTGATAATAAAATATTGGAAAGGATGGGTTGGTGATGTTATAGTATATTGACTTAGATTGAATGGAAGACATAAATTAGTTATTCAAAGCACTATAAGCTTACTTTCCTATGAAATCCGGGAAGATTTGAGTATGAGGTTATTGAGTGCTGAGGGCTTTTTAAGCCAATGAACATGTGATGCATTATCCAAGAGACGATTCAAAGGACGATATTTGTCAGAACTCATTATTCAACAGACACGCCAAGGGTCAAAATTTGTCAGAGTCGTTTTGGGTGCGCATGTGTGTACGTGTGTGCGCGCGCGGGTGCAACGAACCATGACAGTGAGCTGATGAACTTGTGTACTAATGCGCTGTTAAAAGCATTACCACATGGCTTTCCTTAGTCTTTGAAATTCAGATTCTGGCATTGCCCGTGTCACGTGAACATGCCAATTGACTTGAAGCTAAGATTATATGACACTAGGGTATCAAATGGGACACTTGTTAGCTCTGTTTGAAAGCCCCGCCCCCACCCCCAGGACTTATCACTATAGCGTCACAAATACACATCTACTATGGTCAAGTTCGACTGTCTAAAATTAGTCAGTTAGTTTGTTTGCTGAACATGCACATTTGTTATGCGCAGACAAACGCTGGAGAGTTAGCTATAGTTAGTTGGTACCAGATTCCCCACTGAATTAGGGAGCCTACTATTGCCCAGAATTTGGTGTTGGGTACCAATCCCGCCTACCCATTTCCTTATCGCAAATTGGTACATTTGTCCGCTAAGACGTCAAACAGTGTCTATATGCATGGTATAATGTGGGAAGGAAATGGGCCATAGGAACATTGGTATACAATAGGAACGTATACTTTCATCAATCCTAAATTAACGTGTAAATATTTATATATTTACATGTTTATATGCATTTATTCGTGCCAGACAAAGACTATCCACATTTTGAATTGTAGGTTAAATTCGTATTAATCATTTGCGACCGAACTCTGATGGCTGGTCGACTATAGTTAACTAGCTAGTTAACTATTTCACAACGGTAGTTAGCTATCGTTAGCCAGTCGAACTTGACCTATGATGTCAATCAAACTCTGATATCTCCATTGAGGGTTAATGGAGGAATCTATCATTAGCTATGCCCCGCCCATCTTTAGCTAAGCTCCACCCACGCTTTGCCCGTGCTGGGATCGATGGATCCCTGTATTCTCTGAATCTCAATTTCGGCAAAACTATAGAGGGACACTGTTGAATATTTTGAAACTAGTCTGATTCGTACAACCTGACGGACTATTAAGCGTTTATAACGGACACAATCGCGTCATCCATGATAAACGTGATTATGACGTCAGCCTACACGTGACGTGGTTGATCATAACGCCATATGATTGAATGAGAACCTGGGTACCTCCATTATATGTATCTAGCAGAATGAATTCTATCTTACGTGCCTGAACTTTCTCTATTCCTCATTTAGTGAACATAGTCACTGTGATATCATTAACCATTAGAAATGCAAGGCATGGCGTGACACGATGAGAAACATTATTGTTGTTTTTAATCGTGCTTAATGTTAAATGATTGCTCATAGTGCAAATGCGCCGATTCTTAAGTAAATGACGCAGTATCGATACTATTCATACATCTGTATTGTCTTCTGCGTATCTGGTGTGAAAATAGCACGCCCGTCTTATTACATCAGAGACATATTCCCCTGGTGATGTAATAGGTCAGTCATAGAACACCTGGTCTAGATGTGCATATTGGATCTGTATGTCCCTGACTCAGTCATGCCACTCATTTGGCATAGCGGCGTAAAACAAACACGACCATGGTAGATACTCACGAGGTGCGTGACAATGAACGTTTCTGCCGGATCTAGGTATGTAGAGACAGCGTGAGGGATGACTTGACCACTAAGACGCTATTCGCTTGATATTTTATTCACCATCCTTTGAAACAAAGGTCAAATAGATGCCCACTAAAAAGCAAATTTGATTGACCAATAGACACCCAAGTGCAAGAGTACTGAGGTATTGTTTGGATTCAACCCTGGAAAATTGATCAGAATTAGCTGCTCTGCGAAGCCATTTCCTGAATTCGGAATAATAAACAGCGACCTCACCCAGCTCAAATTCTCAACGTAAGATTTGTGAACACTGACGTACAAAATTGTAAATTAAAGGCGTTACCTAATTCACAATTTTGCACCTTCCCAAGAAAAGAGACCAAGATTGCAATGGGGTCCGGTCGGTGAATGGTGGCGAAATTCTGTATTTGTTCGCCAGTTCTAGTATTCTTTTTTCATTTCTTCACGGAACACAGATATTCTAGTTCACAAAAATACAATAATCCAATGCATGAAGTATTCTGTTGATGCGTGTGCCTTAGACAGACATTGTGAACAAACGGATGGACGTACATGCACATCTTCAGTTGTTGAAGGTAACATTTGCCAAATTTCAAAACAATTGCAATTAAGCTGTACAGGCATATGGATAGTACATGCACATCTTCAAGTGGTAATGAGACTCCTTACAAAGTTTCAAAATAATCACAACTAAATTGTGGGAGGAGTTCTGTTGACATTGGTACTGCAGTTTATGTATCGGCTTAATGGTATTTAGTGGGGGAATAACACTGTAATGAATAACCTTCTGGCGGCGAACAAAGCACATGCACCTCTTCAGATGGTAACGGCTGGATTTACCACGTTTCAAAAGAATTGTAACTAAACTGTAGGAGGATGTGTGCTGACAAGGATGGACCAACAGACGAACATGCATTTTTGATGGACGGATGGACGTACAAGGATATGAATATCACGTGCACACCTTCACGTGGTAATGATAACACTTACCAAGTTTCAAAAGAAATGATTTATGTATCGGCTTTAAGATATTTAAAGAGTGATAACTGAAATGAACAATTTTGGGACGTGAAAAAAGCACATGCACATCTTCAGATGGTAATGACTAGATCTACCAAAAAGAATTGTAACTAAACTGTAAGAGGGCATTGACAAGACGGCGACAGACAGACGAACGGACGGAAAGACATGCTGACCGCTATACCCCCCTCACCCGTCTTCTAGACCGGAAGGGGTGGGGATATAAAAAGCAATCGGAGATCTTAGCTCCTTGCCTTTTCAACCTTTTCTAAATGTATTGAATTCTTCCGTTCCGAGCTGTCCATAGATATATGTGATCATGTCGTGCTCCGGGATCTTGACGACAAAATGTTTGGTTTCTTGAATCGATTTATGGAATCTCCGGCGCATTACAAATGTATTGCTGCAGGATCTAGGGTAAGGATTATCACCTCAAAACAAGCCCTGAAGGAGTATCAAATTGATATTTACTTAGGCTGCCACAAGCCGGTGTGAGTATTGCGGTTCGTGCCGTCTGTTTGTTTGTCTGTCTGTTTGTCCATTTGTTTGTCTCTCTGTACGTTTATCCGCGCAGTATCACCGGAGTCCAAGAAGTTAGAGTCACAAAATTTGGCATATGCGTTCATATTGTAGATGCTGACTACCTCCGCCGTTGCGTTCGGTCTTAACAAAGCACCTAGTTACCTCAGTTACCTGGGTAGTTGATTCATTGACCTCAAACTTAAAGCAATCATAAAGTATCGTACTATGAAAGGGTGTGCCAAATCTGGTGATTCTACCTTCTTGCACTCCATAGGTATGGCTACAATTGTATGTGTATTCCGGTATGCACTTTGTGACCCTGCGACCAAGGTATATGATGCTGTGTCCGGAAACTCATAGACCGTCTAGCCACCTATAATATGAATGTGCCAAACTGGGTGATACTTACGTAACACTCGCGTTCCCGAGTTGTTGCTAAAGATGTGTATTTCGGAATGCACTTAGTGAGCGCGTGACCTAGATATTTGGCCGTTTGGCCTCAAATACATCTACAATATGAACACATATGCCACATTTTGTGATTCTAACTTCTTGGACTCCGGCCGGTGAATGGTGACTAAATTCTATATTTATTCGGCAGTTCTAATATTCTACACACTATAAATTCAGATTAAAATTCAGAATATTGTCGCGTTGTGATGTAAGCATGATTATTATTGGTCATATTCGGATGAATATTAAATGTGAACAAGAGCCATCAAAAGATGTCATATCCCCGCGGGCCCCAGATATCTCACTATTAGGGAAATGTGAATTGACTGCAGATAAACACAAATCAGGATTTAGTATATCATTAATAGGAGATAAAAACTCTATTCCACGTTTCCTGTTATGAACATTTATATGCAGGCAACAAAGATGACATCATCATTTAATACATGATTCTTCCTCTGAACACGTTACAACACAGTCATTCTTTTCATTTCTTCACGGAACAGAGATATTCTAGTTCACAAAAATACCATAACCCAATGCATGTAGTATTTTGTTGATGCATGCGTTTAGACGTATTTGGACGTGCATACATACAGACATTCTGAACAAACGGATGGACAGACATGCCCATCTTCAGTTGTTAAAGGTAACAGTTACCAAATTTCTAAACAATAGCAATTAAACTGTATGTATTGCGTTGACAAGAAATGATTGGCAGAGATGGACGGACCCTCAGACTGACATACATATATTCTATATAGAAGCATGGATGTACAGGCATACGGATAGCACATGCACATCTTCAAGTGATGATCCTTACCAAGTTTCAAACGAATCACAGCTAAATTGTAGGAGTTCTGTTGACAAGAAATGATGGGTACTACAGTTTATGTATAACTCTGTAATGAATAATTTTCTGGCCGAGAACAAAGCACATGCACATCTTCAGATGATAATGACTAGATCTACCACGTTTCAAAATAATTGTAACTAAACTGTAAGAGGAGTTGTGTTGACAAGACGGGATAGACGGACGGACCGACGGACGGACATGATGATCGCTATACACCCCGTCCCGTCCTCTAGACCGGGCAAGGGTGGGGTGGGGGAATAAAAAGCAATCAGAGATCGCAGACCCTTTACTTTTCGACGCTTTCTAAATGTATAGAATTCTTTTGTTCCGAGCTATCCATAGATATATGTGACCATGTCGTGGTCTGGATTCCTAAATATTGACGTACAAATGTATTGCTGCAGCATCTGGGGTAAGGATTAGCATCTTAAAACAAGCCGTGAACGAGGGTCAAATTGATATTTACTTAGGCTGCCACAAGCCGGAGGAATGCGGTTCGTGCTGGTTGTTTGTTTGTCTGTCTGCTTGTCTATTTGTTTCTCTATCTGACTGTTTATCCGCGCAGCATCTCCGGAGTCCAAGACGTTAGAATCACCAAATGTGGCATATGTGTTCATATTGTAGATGTTTTTTAGGTCAAACGGCCAAATATCTAGGTCACGCATTCACTAAGTGAATCCCGAAATACACATCTTTAGCAACAACTCGGGAACACAAGTAGGCAAACTCAACCAATTTGGCACATTCATATTATAGGTGGCTAGACGGTCTATGAGTTTCCGGACACAGCATCATATACCTTGGTCGCAGGGTCACAAAGTGCATACCGGAATACACATACAATTGTAGCCATACCTCTGGAGTGCAAGAAGGTAGAATCACCAGATCTGGCACACCCTTTCATATTACGACACTTTATGATTACTTTAATGTTGAGGTCAATGAATCAACTATCTAGGTAGCTGAGGTAACTAAGTGCTTTGCTAAGACCACCCGTGTACATGCGTTAGTCAGCATCTCTCTCTCTCTCTCTCTCTCTCTCTCTCTCTCTCTCTCTCTCTCTCTCTCTCTCTCTCTCTCTCTCTGAGAGAGAGAGAGAGAGAGAGAGAGAGAGAGAGAAAGAGAGAGAGAGAGAGAGAGAGAGAGAGACGTGCTATTTATTCTGGTCAGATGAGCAAACACCTCCATTATGCAATGAGAGAAGGATGTGTTATTTATCGTTACTAATGGCAATTTTAAGCAGGATACCACAGCCATATATTTAGTCTGTATCGATAACGCTAAACAGAGCCAAATGTCGACATCTCCCTAATCAAATGATAGCGAGCGTGTCATCATTCTTACTTCCAACCAGAATCCTCACCATGTGAGAAGGTTATTATTATTATCATTGAGGACAGTTTGGATAACATAACCACTATAAATCTCACTCATCAAGATAATGACGCCGACGGCTCCCATTCTCCAGATTATTCAGCTTACACGCGATCAAGTTAATCTTAATATGATTGAGAGAAATCATAGGCACGTGACCTGTGACAGAGCTCTATCATTCAAACAGCTAGTGTTCAGGGGAGGCCGATTTGCATAAGTTAGTTGGTTACTAACTATAAATATACTATATCCGCATTCAGTAGTCAAGTTGCATGTTTTGCAGATAATTGACCTTTCCAGTTTTAGCCATGCCCCGCCCATCTCTAGCTAAGCTCCACCCGATCCCTGAACTCCATGACGATCAATTCACAGAAAACTGCACAGGTAAGCTGTTGAATATTTTGAAACTAATTTGACTGGGTGCTGTTGCTGCCTAGGCAGCAACATCGCCCAGTAAAATTAGTTTCAAAATATTCAACATAATGTTTATTAAATAGTAATGACATACAATTCGTACAACAACGCTTAGTCACCAATTTTGCGTTCATGACATAATTATCTACATCATTCATGACGTCATTAATTATGAGGACATCCTACACGGCATGCAGTTGATTATGGCGTCATATGGATAAGCTGGAAATGTCAATTTCAATTCATCAGCAACAAACGATCAGAAATAAAATACAAATAGTTAAGACCACAACCAAACGGAAATCAAAGGCTAAAGTTACGTCCAAAATAACCCTTTCTGACAAGGTTGAAGTTTATGAGTGGCCTTGCTATGCTTTTGCTGAGCCTTATTCTAACAGTCTCCTAGGTGACGAATGGATGAAATGTGCGTCATGTATGAATGGGCACTGGATAGTTGCATTAGTAAAGAGGAAACATGGATGTTCCCAACATGTGAGAGAGACAATGCCTCAAATATTGTATATTCTGTCATAATTATAGATTTAGTGTATTTCATGTCATTATATGACTATTGCTAAGTCATCAGTTAATGGTTGCTTACTCTTACAATTGTACCCGCCTATGGGGTCGATTTCAGCATGCTGGTCCGATCAGCCCAAACGGACATTTATCAGTGTTTTTATCCATGGCGGATCTTCCATAGATATATGACTTGTGCAGCCTCCGATGCGTGACCTGTGCAGCTTTCGATGCATGACCTGTGCAGCCTCCAATCTATGACCGCTTGAGGACTGCTGGCACGTGGAATGACGAACCTAAAATTGCCGGCTTTGTTATTCAATGCTCTGGGAACCCAAAGTGAACACTTGACAATGTTTTGTTTTATCATTGATGACAGTTCCATAGATAACTGTCAATTTAAGCACCTTCATACCGTAAGCGTATTTTGAGGATGTTAGCATCCTGACAAAGCCGGACCAAAACTATGCCATTGGGGGCCACAAAAGGAACATTTGACAATGAGTTATCCGTGTTTCCATTCCCATAAATAAATTCCAATGTAAACCTCAATCAATTAGTTATTTGTTGGACAAAGTCGGAACACAGACCCGATAGCAATCAATTTTTGTGGTGTCGAGACATAGTTCCATCAATACAAGAGGTCAGACAACTGTCTTACCGCCCATATTAGGCTATTTCTTACCTGTTGTTCTATGGTCAGCTACGAGGTCATTGTTCATTGGCGTATTTCCTACATCGCATCCTGACGTGTACTATAAGATAGTCATACATATTTACAACTTCAAACCTACTCTGTGCGTGCATAGGTCTACAATGACTACAATTCCCGATTAAAACAAACAAATAATACAAATTTACAAATGACGAAAGTTTTATCGAATTTGTAAACTTGACTGAAAAGTGTACCTCTGGGTAACATATTTAAAAATAATTTCTTGCAAGTCACTACTGTCTTAGGAAAATTTTTTTTTTATAAATATTTAGTCAGCAACGAATTTTTGCTAAATCAGTAAAGAAATCTCACAAACAACATATATTATTATAACGTTAAATTTAAAAATAACAAAACAATTCCGTTAACGTTCTCGTTAACAATATTCGCGTATTTCTGATGCACAAATAACCAAGAGCTTTTAATTTTCGCCAGACAGATAGTACTGTATACAGGTATCTACCTATGCGCTAATTATACACGCTCTCCAGTTTTCTGATCCCGCAGCAGCAAACAACACCTCACTTTCCACGTCATCAGATAACGCGACTCTGATGGTGCTGGAAGTTTGCGTGGCATATTCTGCTGGTGGCGAGAAGGAGGAGCCTTCGACATCGCCTCAGGCCAGAAGCGCTGCGCGCGCGCCAGATCATCGATTACATACAATCAGCAGCTATTGGGTTTCGTGCTATGATACTGCCGATCACTAAGGCTATTAATGACAATGGATTTGGGAAAGGCATCACCTGCTTGCTGCTCTATCCCCCCGTCGTCGTCGTCGTCGTCGTCGTCGTCGTCGTCGTCGTCGTCGTCGTCGTCGTCGTCGTCGTCGTCGTCGTCGTTTCTCTTTGTGTACAACATTGATGGAAGCTATCATTCGAAATCAAAAGCCTTGGCATGAAAACTATGTTATATGGATGACATATAAATTGACCAATGACCTGATAATACAAGCACTGTTTATCTATTAATTCTATCAGTACTTGAAGTGCTACCCTCAATAAATAACGATTATTATTATTATTATTATTATTATTATTATTATTATTATTAGTACCTAATATCTCAATTTCATGCCGATCATGCAGCTAGAACATTAAATGCTTAAATTTTTGGAAATAAGTCTGCTGGAAACAGTTCCTGCATTATGCCCGATGCACACGCTATATGCAAATAGTAAATGTGACGTAGTACGTTGTGCTGCTTGATTGGTCGCATAGGACTACATCAAATGATTGGTCGCATGGGACTACATCACATTAATGATTGGTCGCATAGGACTACATCAAATTAATGATTGGTCGCATAGGACTACATCATCAAATGTAATGGGCGCCATAACACAAACATTGGGAGAGACTGCTACACGCAGGACAGCTTATTGCTCACACGTTGTAGGAACTTGTTAAATGTTCGACGGCAATGTTCTATTTTTAGTGTCCTGCTGTTTCAGCTAACTTTTGGTTGCAGTTGTCAAAGTGTAAGTGTACATATACATGAGCTAACTTATTGCAGGTAACATATTGTGTGCAGCGCGTGCATAGGACTTCTAGACACATTAATACGGGGATCCATTTCTACCTATTCTCCGCCTATATCTAGATAAGCCCGCCCACTGTATTTCGTGTGTCGGAATCAATTTATACGCTTTAAATCATGAATTCCTAGAATCATGATTTCAAGGTAACTATACATGTAAGCTGTTGAATATTTTGAAACTAATTTGACAGCAAATTATGGCAAATTATGACAGCAATAACGTCCAGTCAAATTAGCTTCAAAATATTCGAAGGACCGTTTATTAAATAGTATCCTAAAGACGTACAATTTGTACACTTGGCGGACTTTTCTGTTCATGACGGAGCTAGATACGGCACAATGCATCGTGACGTCAGCTTACATATGATGTAATTCAGTAGGAAGCCATATAGTTGAGTTAGAAATCGGATTCATTCCATTCCAGATTATTCACGTGATTAATGTTCTGCATGATTTCAATGAAGATGTTGTATCTGGTACTTTTGCTTAAGGAGTTAGCGTCAACCATATCCTCGCGCTACTATAAGGAACCACACCAACAATTCAACGTGTGTAGGCCTATCCAGCTCAGTGGTGGTTAGTCATAGCTGCTAAGTTAGGAACTTTGACGCTAAGTTAGATTCCGATTACCAGAGGTTTTCTGCATTGCACGTCTACTTACGCTGACGATGATTGATTGGATTAGGTCTGATGTAAACCGTTACTAGCTGCTAGAAGACAGGTATGCTGTGATGTTAGGAATGAGTCACGTGTATATCTTTGTAGATCTACAGACATTCTACTAGTTGAGTGGCAGAATTCGGAACGATTACTTTAACACCTTTGACAGGCAAACGTTAGTAGAATGTGTCATCCATGTTAATCGCAATATATAAGTCATTCGGAACATCAATAGGCTAGATGACACCTTTGGTTTGGCTACGGGATCATTTGAGGGACGAAACTACGTCATGACCATCAATCCTCCAGTAGCGTTTATTAAGAATAGTATGACGTCTAGCTATTTGGCAATGGATTAAAAGAAAATTTGGCAAATATCTCCCTAGTGACTTTTGATAAGAAGGATGAAGATGACGTGAAGACCCTTACAAATTTTAGCTATATGTTTGAAACCTATAGCATGGGAATGCATTAGTGGCTCATTTGTTTATTCGCCAATATATTGATTTTAAACTTTGGGAGGTTGTTGATATTAGCAATATCTAACAGGTTGGTTGGAATTCCGTTGACTTGTCAACATATTAAAGAGTTACAGCCCCTTATATTAGATATTGCGCTCTATGGATACAATTCGGAGAGGATAGTATTCTGAGATTTCTGTATGTATTTGCACAAACTTGATGAGCGATCCCCTCTGAACGCATGCTACCAGCTCAACGTAAACTAGGTCAGTTGACCTATTTTTTGGAGAATACATGCCAACTCTATCTTTTCCCCATTGTAATCAAAAGTATAATAAGCAGATATCACCGTTGATATATCTTTATTATTAGAATATAAAACTGGCCTAATATATATATATATAAATATATATATATATATATATATATATATATTATTATTATTATTATTACTATTATTATATAACCCACCAAGTTTGTAAATCGCAGAGGTACATCTGCACACCTGATGTGACCTTTCGCCTTCCAACACATACAACAATTCAAATATGTTTTAACCCTTTAATGACTAAATTTATTCAAAAAGATTAAATATTTACTTATTGAATGTCCATTTGCAGGCCAAGAGAAGACTATTTTTGAAAGGCTACCACTGGGATTACTGGCTCGATCAGCGAGCCAGTCATTCAAGTGGTAAATCTTCAAAACCAGTGTTCTCTTGGTCTGCAAATGGACATTCCCGGAAACCACAACAGAGGCCGGTTTCGTCGTGAAAGGGTTAAATAGAAATTACTTCCAGACACGTGTGGGAGGGTTGTGGATGGTGGAGGTGGGGTGGTGGCACGCGCGAAGGGCATCTAAATTTCAAAGCATTTTCTGAGGAGGACCCATGTGCCCATACTCCATACAACACATTAACACAGTCCAGTACGATTTCAACTGATTTTAGCTCAGGAAATGCAGGGGACACACTCAATGTCAGACCTTTCCTCGATGAGGATCCATGTCACATTTCCGCTGCTAACACATACGCATATTCAAGTAAGATTTCAACTGATATTACCACCCAACATGCAGGAGATAACCTGTGAGCGATTCCAAAATTTTCTGGAGGCGAACCCATGTACACTTTCTATAAAAAAAAAAAGACCTCGATTGATAATACTTCCGGAAATGAAGGCGACACACCCTGGGGACATCTAATTTTCAGAACATTTCGCAAAGAGGATCCATGTACTATCGAAGCACTACACAACGTGTGTAGTAAATCGCCGCTGTTCATACAGTCGCCCAGAAAAAAATAGTCCATGTTTGGCCATGTGCCAAGGATGCCAGAAGACACATCGGTACATAGAGCCTTGAAATTCGCCCTACCGGGGACATGTAGCTATAAATCCAGAAGTTTCAAGTTTCAAGTTTCTTTATTACGCCCACGTCACGCAGTGACATATGGGAAAAATTGCATATTACCTACAGTAGTAGTCGCTGTGCTTAATTAGTACATTGATAATTTATTATTATTATTATTATTATTATTATTATTATTATTATTATTATTATTAATCAGTTCCTTATTTGTTTGTCCACGTTTATCTGTCCGTGTTTGTGCGGCGGTTTCATCCACGGTTGAGACTTTGTAATTGTTGCCTGCGTTTGATCGGATGTCTTGGCTGTATGATTTGTCCAAATGTAGCTGTGTCCTGTTTTATCTAAAATAGCTTTGATGCAATTTACGCACCTAAATTGATTTCCGTTTTGATAGTAGTCGGTTAATACGTACCTGTACAATGTAAGTGCTACTTTGCATTCTTTACCTGTTATAAGTTTTAACCAGTAGGTTATCATTCGTTGTTTTATGACCACATTTATAATCAATTCAGCTTTTATGCACCACCCTCCCATCGACACTGTAGGCCAAGGCATCCTTATCGTACTAGCCAAGCCAGAGAAGCCATCTGGCCCTCCCAGCCAATCTGCGGCCCATTGTGCTCATCAACAGCATACGGAAAACCCTATCCAATGCTACTCTATGCCACATGCGAGACAAAATCGATGACTTCACCGGATCATGTCAAAGTGGCTTCAAACGTGGACGCAGATGCGTAGACATCGTATGGGCTCAACGCATACTTGTGTCGGTAGTCATAGTTGCAATGAAGATGAGCTACGACTAGTGAGACTACTGCTTGCAGACACCAAGCTGAGAGCACGGGTCAACTCAGTGAAGTCTGTATAGTTTGAGACATCAATCGGCTCCGCACAGAGAGATTGTCTATCTCCGGTGCTTTTCACCTATTACCTTGCTGCTGCATTGAAGTCCGTACTGGAAAGTTCCACAAGACCAACCCCCCCCCCCCCCGTGTCAATACTGAGTATGCCGCTAGAGATGGAATATGCCGACGATGTGGACTTCACAGACGAGGAAAAGAAACCCATTGACGAACTTCTCCCAGTAGCTGCAAGCAAACTATAAATCGAAAATCACTTTATAAATGAATCCAAAACAGAGTTCACCTACATATACATATCTACAAAGCAGGAAACTAAAGAAAATGATGATCCACTTTGTGGCGGCGAACCATGGAGGAAACGTACAATCCTGGGATCACTGCGTTGCAGTACTGCTGCCATTGCTGCACGCTGCGCCCTGGGGAACATTGCTTTCCAGTCCTTCTGGAAGCTATAGATTCGTAGATCAAAGATGCCCTTGGTCAAAAAGCTAACTATACAATGCAACCTGCGTATCCTTAGGCAGCTATAGGCAAACGCGATGTCTGCCACCGCAAACACCTACGCACGATTACTGAACGCCGATGGCCAGACAGTATAATTTCCAATGACGCACTATAAAGGATGTGTAATACGTCGCCGCTGTCTGTAAAAATCGCCCAGCAAAGATGGTCCATGTTTGGCCATGTGCTAAGCATGCCAGAAGAGACATCAGCACAGAGAGCCTTGGAATTCGCCTTACTCAAAGCCAGCAAATACAGAGCCATGAGAGGACGTCATTGCATAAATCTGCTAAGCGTGCTACGTGGTGATCTCAACAAAGCAGGACTCGGTACACTTAAGTCAAGAATTGACCTGAGGAAGGTAAGGATTTCGTCTGAGGACAGGACACAGTGGGCAAAAGCGAAGAAGGACTGATTGCAGCTGTATGATGTTTCTACTACTACATCCGCAGAATACAGTAGTCATATACATACATACATTTATAGATATTTCCCCAAGTTCCCGATATATGATATATTTCGAGAAGAGGACGTCATTGTATACATATGTTAAGCGTGCTGCGATGTGACCTAAAACAGTACTCGGTACATTCAGATCCAGAGTGGACATAAGGAAGCTAAAGCTTTTAGCTAAGGGCAAGATACAGCGAAAGAAGGACTGATTGCAGCTATATGATGTTTCTATTACTACAGGCGCAGAATACAGTAATATACATCTATGTGCCATTTCTCCTGCTAAAGCATACACATATTCGAATAAGAGATTATCTCGAGAAATGGAAGAGATACGCTCTGATGGAAGCTAAATTTTCAAAAGTCCGAGTAGAATACATGTGAGCTTTTTCCTAAAACACATATTTAAGTAGGATCTCGACTGATAATACCTGCAGACATGTTGGAGAAACACTCTACGGCCAAGAAAAGGGATACTGCATATTATGAAGCAATATTTGTAAATGTCGTTGCTGTCATAGCAACCTCTTATTTCAGCGTTGTTTAAAAAATGAGCATCAGTTATCATATAAACTCAATGGAATCTAGGAACTTGGAACACATTAGTGTTCTAATTCCGTCGATGATTCTTCAATCTGGCATACGGTATATGGTCGCCTCATTCTGTTTCCGCAGTGTTCGGTATGTAGTGTGGCAATTGACCATCTGGGCTGTAGTCTATTTGATAAACAACGCCTCATTTATTTGTGTAATGAATGGACTGACATATATAGCACATTGCCAATCATTAATGTCAGCTCGTCTCTATTATAATAACAGATATACAGACGGAATAAGCTGACGATTGACACGATAATCTATAGCGGCTCTTTAAACAGCAGCCTCTCAACGGAATTCCTGATGCTCGGAGAGCGCATGTATCACTTTCAGATTGTCCATCTCATGGCATGGCGCGGCCATGCTTCAAACACACCCGCAATGAGTAGACAGATGCGCCTTAATGTGATGCCGTGAATAGCTATGCTAGATTAACCATTTAACACGAGTAGGCGAGAAGCAGGGGATATTCGATTGAATATTTTGAAACTAATTTGATTGGGAGCTGTTGCTGCCTATGGCTAGCAACAACTTCCAGTCAATTTAGTTTCAAAATATTCCACAGATTATCGATCTTGCTCTTGATATCGTTTAGTTGTGGCGAAACATCCAGAGGACATGCTTTCGCCGCGCATTCGTCAGGTAGCTAAGTTAGATATGGTGTTTCCCTCCGATTAATTCTGTAAGATTTGTTGAATTTTCTTACCTGCTTAGAATCTCCTGTGATAGTTTGTTTAAATCCTTTATCGTACTGAGAATAAACCCGACTTTAAAGACGTCTGTTCTCGCATAAATTTAGTCGATGTGGCTATTGTGCATGTTTTTAGTTTTCCGAATTGGCATAATGTTTCTGCTTGCCTGTAGGGCTACCTTGAAATTGTGACACTGAAATTTCAATTGTTAAAGTGTTAATGATTTCGCGTTCACTATTCTGGCGAGCCAAAGTCATTCGTCTTGTAACACTGTAAGGGCAAGTAGCCAAACGTGCAATTCATTCATTCATTCATTCATTCATTCATTCATTCATTCATTCATTCATTCATTCATTCATCTTCGATACCATTTATTCTTCATGACTGACACACCTGTAATTAATTCTGATCAAGGTGTGATTGTAACGTGTTGCTGTTATTCACTCCCCTGATCAGTAGCGATTACAGACTATTATATAACTACCTACAGCAGCTGGCGCCGTGGTAATTAACTACGAAAACGTAATCTCATTATTCAGTTTTTCATAGATTGATATTTGAATTTCTGGAAACCTTATATAGCAACAGCATACAACAACAAAATATTACAATTTTAACCCCTAATGTTCATGCCCAGCACACCCATGCAAAATCTAGACGTTTCAGGACGGAACAGTTTGCAAAGAGTTAAATGTTACCGCTCATACCGTGCATAGCGTTCATTCCGCAGTCTATCCAGCCACATTATCAGTCTAATGTGCGGCACTTACATTATAGGAGCCTCTGTAGACACCATCCGCTCTCCCCATGTAACACAGTATAATGCCCGTCACTTACATTATAGGAGCCTCTGCAGACCGCATCCACTCTCCCCAGCTAACACAGTCTAATGCCCGTCACTTACATTATTGGAGCCTCTGCAGACCTCATCCGCTCTCCCCAGGTAACCAGGGGCGGACTGGGTCTTAAAACCGGCCCGGGCATTCTACTATTATGCCAGCCCATCATTAGCTCACCTGGCCCGAAGAAGTCATTTCAAACAGCACACACACGCACGCACGTACATACGTACGCACTCACACACACACACACACACACAGTCGCCATGCTGTAGGGGAGTATAAGCTCAATTGGTCCTTCGTTCTTTGTTTGGACCAGGTGAGTTTATAGCATGTCGAGTGTCTCTGTCTGTTTCTGTGTTGTTTGAAACGACTTCTCCAGAACCACTGTGTGGTTTTTAATCAAATTTGGTGGGAAGCGTCGTTGGGTCATATGGGTTCAAGTTGTTCAGCTAAATCCAATTGGCCGATTCATTTTAAAGAATCTAAATTTATGTTTGAAATAATGAAATTATATCTAGGAAATCATCTAGGGCAAGAGTAGAACCAACTTTGTTTGGGAGAATATGGCTGGCCAATGGTCTGTATCACCTGGAATTATTACCCATGTGCAATGAGTGCCAATGGTGACAAATTGGCTTTAGCTAGAAGGCACCACCATATAGAGACATTCCATGATTCCAATGAAATTTGATTGAAGGCTTTGCTTTTGACATCTTGTTAATTATTAATGATTAATGATGGTGGTACCTTAATGAAATAGGCTACCATCTAGGGCAAGAGTAAATCATGTTATATCAAGAGAATGTGCTTGGCCAAATATATTTATTGCTCACATGGCATTGTTGTGTTTTTGGTTGTCAGAGAATAGACAAAATGAAACTAAATAAAATTCACAAAAAGGCAAAAAGCCAAAGGCTAATTTATTTAAAGTGAGCACAACTGGCACGTAAATATCATGTCAGACTAAGAGATTAGGTGCCTGCGCAGTTCACTACTTCTGGTAGCCACACCATCAATGATAGCACCAGTGTCAAGTTTGGCCAGGATCCCCTTTTCCACAGACATCAACATGAATGCATCAAGATGTTCCTGCGTCATTGTACTTCGCAAACGACTTTTGATTCTATTCAAAGCAGAGAAAGATCGTTCACATGCCACTTGTGACACAGGCAGCGTTAATAATAACTTGTAGGCTAACCCAATGCTCTTGTAGGCATCAGTAAAGAGGTTCAACTTGAGTAGCACCTTGTAACAGCACAGAGGGCAGGCCTTACACGATTTACATGTACTCGTCAGCGTCTCATTGTCCTCTTCAGACTCGTGCTCAATGTCCTCCTGCAATGTATAAGCATTTGCTACTGATTGTTTTAGTGTCGACCACTGCTCTCCAAGGCTTATTAGTTCAGTTCTTAATTGTTCTGCAGTGATACCATCATCAAATCTCAGCAAATATGTATGCAGCTCCTCCATAGCTCCAGGTGGCACTACATCAAAGTTTCTTGGGTGAAGAAGTGAGAGATCAGCATACAATGCAGATGTTGCTGATCTCAGTGATCTGTCAAACCGTTGCTCAATGCTGCTCACTATCGTATCCATTATTTGGTTGTACACTTCAATGCGATATTTCTTTACTGGATCAGAAGCTGATGTAGACTCATCTATGGACAGTTCTCCATGAATGCGTTTCGGCCATCTTTGTCGTTTTACAGGAAGAGACTCTTCAACAGCAAAGTCTACATCCATTTCATTCAGCTGGTCATTAGCACATTGAACGAATTTTGCAGCTGCATCATGAAAAGGTTGAAAGTCATTCCGCAGTAACTTCATTTTCTGTAGCAATTCATCCACCATCCTGTGCACAGTGAGTAGATCTAGCTGAACAGTTTGTAGATACTTCGAGAGCGCTGTAGTGTGGGAGAATACTTGCATATATACTTGTGCAGTCAGAATCGTTTCAAACCTCAGGAGACTGTCGATGTATCCCTTCACTTTGGCTTTAACAGCTGCTTGGATCCGGTCAGAAACAAGCAATGCATTAAGTGTGGTAATAACCTCTATGAAAAGTGATCCGTTTGGGTCATTGAATGAACCAAACACCTTCTTCAGAGCAGCATCCTTTGACCACCATCTAGTTTCTCCAATTGTTCCCAGTCGTTTTGCAGTAGTTGAGTGTTGACTCCAGATGTTCATTCGCTGGTAAGATTCCCAAAAGAATACTGCGATATCATTATGCGCTAGTTACCACGACACTTGTCGCTTCAGTCTCAACGAGATTTAACACATGTGCATGGCACCAAACATGGATCTGCATTGGAGCCTCTTTTGATAGGAGAGTGCTGAATCCCCTGTAGCATCCTTGCATGTTTGCTGCACCATCAGTTGAGTTTCCGACACATTTCTTAAGGTCAAGATTCAGTCCTAACATAACTTCAGAAACTAGTCGCACAAAAGATTCGCCAGTAGATTCCTCACATTTTACTACACTCACTAATCTTTCTTGGACAGTGCCCGTGCTGTCGACATATCTAACAACAACAGAGCACTGATCTTGTGTTGAAATGTCTTGAGTGGTATCAATTTCCACAGCATACATGTCTGTTACTTCCTCAGAAATCCACTGGCGAATCTTATCACGGATAACTGTGATAACAGAATTCACTGTTTTAGACAGCAAAGTGACCAAGGAACCACGACCTCGTGAACTCGTTGCCTTCTCGTGGTGCTTTTTGCTGCTCTGGACAACGTGAGAGAGATGATCAGCTGTACATGAATCATACTTCCGAAGTAGTTTTATGAGTTCCAGAAATGTACCATGGTCGAACTCCTCATTGTCAAGTGTGTATGCCGCTTCTTCAGTACTCCCTCTGTAACTCAGTCCCCTCTTGCCAATGAGCTTCACCACATCTACAACTCTTTCCATCACTTGTCGCCTCTTTCTAACCTCATCATGATGGCTACGTGCAAGCAGGTGAGAAATGCTGGACTGTTGTTGATCTACCAGGTATGCAGCAGAGCAACTTAAATGAAACGAAGAACGTTCGTGTTCTTCAATACGTGTATGTACATGTCGCCAGTCAGTCATTCCCTCGATGAACGTCGACTTGTCTGATGTACAGGAAAAGCCCGAAAAGGCCAAACACACTGAACAGTAAAGAGAATGATTGTCTTTGTTATATGTCAACCACCATCTGTTTGTACCATCTTTTCGCACAAAACACCTCTTGACCACCCGGTTGTCCGTTTTTTGATTAGGGTGGTATCTCCAAAATGGCAAAGTATCTTCACGTCTGCATGGTTTCGTAAAATAGTTGATCAAGGACGGAGAACAACATTCCTCAGGATCCTCTGCAAGTGGGACAGACGCAGTCGCAATGGGTATATCTTTTTCAGCTGACTGCAACTGTTCTGCTTGTTCACATTCACTGGTTCGCACTAATTCTCTGCCTGGATCTGGTGTCAATTGTTCATTTGTTGGTTCGACTCCCAATTGAGTATCTGCTGATTCAGCTGCTGATGGTCCAGCTACCGATTCTGTATCCTTATTCTCATGTTGGTCGACTTTGCCAGGTCGGGTATTCGTACTTTCGGCATTGAAAATATCTAAAAGACTTCTGCACTCCGAAGCACTATCTGACAGTTTCTTTTTCTTCCGATCACGTTCTTTCTCAGCACCCCCCCCCCCTCCTTGTCTTGTGGGCTGCTTTATCCATTGTTGCCAATGCCAATTGCTGGTTACAGATAGAACTGCTGAAATAAAAAAGCAATCATTGTTACACCGACAATATAAATTTGCGAAAATTTTGGCATTTTAGAATTAAATATCTGCACATTTTCAGAATCAAATATAAATATATTCTGCAAGTCGGAATCTGGGATCATATGGGTAACCAATATACCAATATACCAAATTTGGTTGCATTATTCAACCAAATCTGGTAGACTGGTATATTCCTTACCCATATCCATATGAACAATGAACTTAAATTATATCTAATGGCGTGGAAGGAAATAGCGTGACAGATAGACAGACAGATGGATAATCATGTGGACGAAAGCAGAGACATGTGGACAGGCGGAGAAGATATAAAAATCTCGGTTCTTTTCAAAACGTGGAGATAATAATCTAGTATTTACCATCTGTTACATGTACAGCTGTATTACCTGTATATCACTCAATAGGAGGCCTAGGTTGCTGGGTCAGTGTGGCTGTGTGGGTTTCTATTACCGAAGTTTGCCATTTTAGACCTACTGAGAAATAGTTGGAGCTCAAATCTTTGAGGGCCAAGAGGGCAGGCAGGTTTCGGGTGGTGGTACCGTGGGTGGGATGGGGACCTAATAGGGGTGGGATTCTATTGTCAATAGCTGGTATTAGACCACTGAAAATTGTGAAATATGTCCTGAAAATTAGAAGATAATCCCAACAAGAAAATGTAATGTATACCCAAGGAGGAGGGAGGGGGGGGGACTCCTCCCAGAAAAATTGTGAAATCTAGATGATCTCAGACCTGTGCCATCTCCTGTATTTCCAGAGGTATATACCGTATATAGGCCTATATTGTTATCCTAAAATGGGGAGGGCTGACTAAAAGCCAGTGCAGAACACAGTGTTTGCTTGTTTGACCAGGGACAACATAACAACATAGTTTCTCTACAACATTTAAGAAAAAGCCTATTGAATAATTTAAAAATCATTTTGACTGAAATATCTTAATGGGGAGAAACAGGCAACAGCTTTAATTCCTTTAAATGTCAAATGTTTAAAAATATTTAACAGCTTAGGCCCTATATGTACCTGCATAGTGCCGTGTGCCCGTGACTTATGATTTTCGAATTGAGCTGCCATATATATATTTATGGTTTCAAGATTCAAGATTCAAGATTCAAAATTATTTATTTCATACTCAAATACTCAATATACAATATATTACATCACAATTGGGCAGTCCATCAAAGGCATGGCCTATAAATCGATGGACCCCCACATATAAACACAACATTACAATATATAAAGGTACTAAATGTATTCAACATCTGTATAGATGCATGATAGGACAAACACAGAAAACAGGACGGCACAACATACAATTTTTTTTTTTTCCGCACCATATCGTCTTAATTTTGCGAATACTTATGGTTCTGCATATAGATAATAATAATACTTGCAATTCATCTGAGGTCTATATTGCGATGGCATAGTTTTAAGGGTTACTTAATAATTAATTATAAATAATTATTAAATAAGATTAAAACACTCACCATTCACCAATTTATATGAGCTTGATCATCGAAATCTTGACGCTAGTTCTATGACTATTGACTAGGCCTATAAGTAACATACGGTACTAAGTTAGTAAGTTACTACCATTTCTAAACATGACCAGAGGGATTGGCAAACACCTGCCGTAGCCCCCTGCACATTCGCTTATTGTATTAACCCCTAGCACACTGATGTCGAAAATTAAATGTTCATAGCATCCGGAAAAGAGAGGTTGGTGTACGTTTTCACGTCGTTTTGGAAGCAGTTTCTAGTTTGCTACTGAAACTCTGAAAGAGTGAAAGCTGTTGGCTGTTGCTATTTCAGCAACATTGCTACTAAAACTAAAACCAGCTTTAAGAAGATGAAATGAAATTTAATGTGAAATCTTGAAATTCCAGAGTGCTAAGGGCTAACTCTGACTAGTGCTACTGTTCTTACAGTTCTTTCAGGCTTAAGCATAGTTATAGAATAATAGAATACGTGAAACAATACGCGACTGTACGCCACGACCTCAGACTAAGCACACTGGCTGGTCGAGTTAGTCAGACAGCCTCAAAAGTATGTGTATCCTTGCGGCCTTGCCACTCCTTGAAGTCATGTTTCCTGTGCAAGATTTCGCGGAAATAGACAAAACAGACAGCAATATCAATGTACATGTATATTATGTAATTGTCGCTTAGTCACAATTAAAGGTACACTTAGCGCCACAATTAAAGATTAATTAAATTAAAGACTGTTATAATGTTATTAATTTATTTTATTCTCGTATTTGCTCACTGAACATGAATTGATGAAAAATTCAATTCATGCCCTGAAATGTAGGTTTCCCGAATCCTAGGGGAGGGGGCTACAGCCCCCACGCCCCACGGTCCCACACGACCCCGACCCCGACCCCGCCAATGGCAAATTGATGCCATAACTGATGCTCACGTTCGTAGGGGTACAGGTGGTAACGCCATATCTTATGCTCACAGCCTCATTCATAGCAGTATAGCCTTATAGGTGGCGATGATATATTGGACGATTAGGAGGTACCTGGTCATTCCAGGGTTATCCCATCAAGGGGAAGAACTTGGTTCAACAGTTAACATGTAACAAGTAACATCATCACTAACATGTCCTCAAACCCGTGAATCTGTACAGAGTTACAGGTACACAATTTTTTTCAAGCCTACCAGCCCATTTTACCCTGAAACACCAGCCCACCGGGCATTGCCCAAATGCCCTTATGGCCAGTCCGCCCCTGCAGGTAACACAGTCTAATGCCCGTCACTTACATTATGCGAGCCTCTGCAGACACCATCCACTCTCCCCAGGTAACACAGTCTAATGCTCGTCACTTACATTATGCGAGCCTCTGCAGAATCCACTCTCCCCAGGTAACACAGTCCAATGCCCGTCACTTACACTATGCGAGCCTCTGCAGACCTCATCCACTCTCCCCAGGTAACACAGTCTAATGCTCGTCACTTACATTATGTGAGCCTCGGCAGACACCATCCGCTCTCACCAGGTAACACAGTCTAATGCTCGTCACTTATATTATGCGAGCCTCTGCAGACACCATCCACTCTCCCCAGGTAACACAGTCTATTGCTCATCACTTACATTATGTGAGCCTCTGCAGACACCATCCGCTCTCCCCAGGTAACACAGTCTAATGCTCGTCACTTATATTATGCGAGCCTCTGCAGACACTATCCACTCTTCCCAGGTAAAACAGTCTAATGCCCGTCACTTCCATTATGCGAGTCTCTACAGACCCCATCCGCTCTCCCCAGGTGACACAGTCTAATGCCGTCACTTACATTATGCGAGTCTCTGCAGATACCATCCGCTCTCCCCAGGTAACACAGTCTAATGCTAGTCACTTACATTATGCGAGCCTCTGCAGACACCATCCGCTCTCCCCAGGTAACACAGTCTAATGCTCGTCACTCACATTATGCGAGCCTCTGCAGATACCATCCACTCTCCCCAGGTAACACAGTCTAATGCTCGTCACTTACATTATGCGAGCCTCTGCAGACACCATCCTCTCTCCCCAGGTAACACAGTCTAATGCCCGTCACTTACATTATGCGAGCCTCTGCAGATACCATCCACTCTCCCCAGGTAACACAGTCTAATGCTCGTCACTTCCATTATGCGAGCCTCTGCAGACACCATCCGCTCTCCCCAGGTAACACAGTCTAATACTCGTCACTTACATTATGCGAGCCTCTGCAGACACCATCCGCTCTCCGCAGGTAAAACAGTCTAATGCTCGTCACTTACATTATGCGAGTCTGCAGATACCATCCACTCTCCCCAGGTAAAACAGTCTAATGCCCGTCACTTCCATTATGCGAGCCTCTGCAGACACCATCCGCTCTCCCCAGGTGACACAGTCTAATGCTCGTCACTTACATTATGCGAGTCTCTGCAGATACCATCCACTCTCCCCAGGTAAAACAAGTCTAATGCCCGTCACTTCCATTATGCGAGCCTCTGCAGACACCATCCGCTCTCCCCAGGTAACACAGTCTAATGCTCGTCACTTACATTATGCGAGTCTCTGCAGATACCATCCACCCTCCCCAGGTAAAACAGTCTAATGCCCGTCACTTCCATTATGCGAGCCTCTGCAGACCGCATCCGCTCTCCCGAGGTAACACAGTCTAATGCTCGTCACTTACATTATGCGAGCCTCTGCAGACCCCATCCGCTCTCCCCAGTATAAGGTAAGTGACGTGCATTAGACTTTATTACCCCTCAGTAATGTCACATGGCCAAATGATGTTATTTGATTGGTTAAGATCAGGGATGGATGAGTTGGTATATCCCTCACGCGAGGGCAATACCACACGGTATCCCCCGCGCGAAAAACGTGTTTTAGTTTTACTGTGCAGCGAGCCATAAAGCTCATTATAATAATAATAATAATAATAATAATAATAATAATAATAATAATAATAATAATAATATGCATGTTGTTAAATTGGCAGATACGTACCCGCTTCGGAATTGTTGAATTTCAAGATTTCAAATGACTCAAGATAACTATACGGGAACGCTGTTGCATATTTTGAAACTAATTTGACGGGGGTTGTTGCTGCAGCAAGGTTGTATATCCCGCAAAAGACTTGTAGTCGAATAGCGAATGCATTACTCGACAAATTAATCATAAAAACGGTGAGTTAATTATCGGATCGCAATCTTGTACATTTCTTCGTGACGTGATAATAATGATACACGTGACGAACGTGTTACATACGGAAATCAACATAGCGATGTGAAATGGATTACTCATAGAATTAATTGTAGAAGTAATTAGTCTATGGTAAGCCCATACCGAAGTATGATGTTATTCCGGATTAACTCTCTAGCGTGAACATGGCCATAGACGCCGTTTTTTGGCGTACACCCAAGTAAAATGTGTCAATTTCACTCTTGCGGAACTACCCTAGGGATGTCTAATTTAAGAATTGCTTATCTGACTATATTGTCACGTTATGATAAAATCTCTATCTTCGACGTCTGAGGGGTAATAAATTTGTTACACCAGTGTTTTGACGTGGGTACAGGCTGTTACCGCACGCGCAAACAATTATATTTCACTCGCTATGCTCGGGAAATATAAAATGTATAAAAGAGGATTTTATTCTGTCATCATTAGGCTACCTACAACATCTTTCCTCCTCCTCCTCCTCCTCCTCCTCCTCCTCCTCCTCTTCCTTCTCTTCCTCCTCCTTCCTCTTCTTCTTCTTCTTCTTCTTCTTCTTCTTCTTCTTATTATTATTATTATTATTATTAATAATAATGTTATTGTTGTTATTACTGTTGTGACAGTTGGCAATATTATTATTCGCCTCTTGATTTATTTAATGTAATATATTTGTATGTAAGTGGGAGACACGCTCATAAGACATGTCTTATTGTGCTCCCACAAAATAAATAAACCTTGTTTAAATACAAAACGGGAGGTCGATGGTTTACTATCTTTGGATTTCTCTTGATATATATATATATATATATATCTTTTTTTTTAATAGTACCATACAATAACTCCACCTAGTTTAATCTCTGTGTGTCTTCCATTTCATCTTTCACCTGGTAAACAAGTATATATATATATTTATCAATCTTCTATTATTTGAGTGGGAGTTCTTCAGAATACCACAGTGATGAATCACGCGTTATTGTGTTATCTCAGATGTTCTGCAGAAACGGGTCAAGAAGCAGAGCAGTTCTAGAAGATTCACACGCGATTTGGCACTAATGTCGTAAACAAAAGAGATAGCAGGTGTAATCATTCCAACAAAGGACGAGCCGCTCTTTATGACAGGTGGTTTTAATGAAACAGCATCATATGTCACAATTAGGAATTGTAGATGACAGATGAATAGCATTGAACGACCAGTTGTACTTTTTTATTAGGTCTGGACAACGAACCACGCTTGGAATCAGAGAATAAATCGCTCCCACCACGGAAAATAGAAAAGCTTGTTTTTTAATTATTTGATTGATAGTGCAGCCACTATTTGAAATCTGGAGAGGTATTGTGTGTTTTTCTCATAAAAACGTGATATTTGCTGTATAACTAGAACAGACAATAAGGAACGGTCGTTGCTCGCAGATTTACCCATCAAACGGTCAATGCCTGACATACTGCGATAAATTTGGCGCCATCACAAAATCTATACAGCTGTCATGATTAGATAACCTGGCCGTGTTCGGTTTGACGCAACTTTCTAGCAACACAAGCCCAAAAGGATTGACCCATGAGAACTGTGCTTCAACAAAAACTATTTACTGGGCAGAAAAGACGAAATCACTTTTTGAGGATAATGCATGTGTGATCAAAATCTACACTTGTCAAAACACGAGGCAATCACTCAGTAATATGGCTCTTATGTGGAGAACCTGCATCTGAAAAGTCTGTAGTGAAAGATCAAGATTGATGTATGTGCCAGATAGTGTACTTGCACGGTTGCAGGGCAAGTAACAACTATTGCGCAGAAAATCACATTGCGTGTCAAGGGCTGGATTTCTCTAATTAGAGTCTGGCGAGATCTTCTTTGATACGAGCTCCAGCAAAGAGACGTGTGTGCAATGAGTGGCCGCCATTGGCGTGGTAAATCCATCCACGGACCTGAATTGGTGGGAAAAGGCAATTGAATCTTGAAAGGACACGAGAGCTACCATATAAATATCACATGCACAACTAAATGGATGAGTCGATTCTAATGTCTGTATTAAGCAGGTGATACAGAGGTTAAGATGATACCCACATCAACACGATGCAGCGTTGTGCTTTTACTGTTCGCTACGGAGATAGACTGGGTCCAGAACTATCTGATCTATGGAGTGGAGTCTGTGTAACAGTCTAGTTGGTATGATGAGGTAACAAGATGTCCGGTCATTGCGTTGGAGACGTATTCCCAGCACGAAGCCACGTTTCCAATTTTAGATTGTTTTTCTCTATGTACGAGATCAAGATAGCCCTGTCCAATCAGATTTTAATGCTATTAACCACGGTATTGCACACTGCTATACATAGATGAACCATGCACAGAGCCACTGAGTATGGGCCTCTGTGTAAAATGCAAGCCCGATCATAGCATATATACCACACTGAGACAACACGTGATTGATCATGTTCACTCAACGTTAGATTAAATCCTGATACGAGTTTCAAATATGAAAGTAGAATGGGCGTGAAATGATACTTCTTTCAGCAAACACACCTTTATCTCTGCTGTATGTGAAGCACGTGACTATGATGCTGAAGATGTTGTTATTGCCCGTACTAATGCAGCAAACATATAGGATGCAGAGAAATGTTCAAATTAAAACTCGATTTCGGGGCTTATTTCACCCTTTGTGCCAGGGGGAACATGGATTTACAGTAATGTTTGTGACCAAAATATGACCATTTTATCGAGCTGATAACATTAGAATTACATATGTCAACATCGCATTTTTCTGTTACTTGCCTATTCCAGTGATATCAATTACCCAACATGCCTTTTTGTCGAAAAGTTGTGCACCGGGGCCAAATCTGTGCCATCTTATAACTGTGTTGAAGAAGGCAATGCGCGTTCTGAAAATAGGACCAACGTGCCCATTACAGCTATGTATCGGTATCTGGACGCGCTAGCAGATACATCTACCTGAACTGGACACAAACATATGGTGTGGAATACACGGAAGCGGACCACCGCTGGATCGGACGAAGATGAATACTGGGAAGGAGAACCGATGGGTCTCCACACAATTGAGCGCGTCAGCGTGTGAGAAAACGTGCGTGTGAGCGGGCGTGCGAGTGAGCGAGTCAGTAATTCACCTTTCCAGTGTATCCATCCATCATCTGACCTCGTATGACGTCATAATCATTACGTTACAAAGGGTTCCATATAGACCGCCATCAAATCTGAAAGAGTCCGACACGTATAAATTGTAAATCTTTGTAATTCTTTGCTATTTAATAAACATGCTGTTGAATATTTTGAAACTAATTTAACTGGGCGGTGTTGCTGCCTTAGGCAGCAACACCACCCAGTCAAATTAGCTTCAAAATATTCAACAGCTTACCTGTGTAGTTTTTTGGAAATTGATAGTCATGGTGTTCAGAGATCGATCGATCCCAACACGAGCGAGATGTGAGTGGAACTTTAGCTAAAACCGGAAAGGTCCATTGAGTGAGTGAGCGAATGAATGAGCTTGGGAGCGAATGCGCATATGTACTGGCGAGTGGGTGAGTGGACGAGCGTGCGAATGAGCGTGCAGGCGTGTGAGCAAACGTGCATGTGAGCGAGCGTGCGAGCCAGCGAGTCAGTAAGTGAGCGACCGAATGTGATACTGAGGGAGTGCGCTAACGAGTGTGTGACTGAGCGTACATAAATGTTATATAATGTATATATTTATATATGTGTATATATGTCCCTGTGAGGGCCTCTCCAACATTAGGCTGCTGATGATTTTCCGTCCTTAAATAAAGATTATTATTATTATTATTATTATTATTATTATTATTATTATTATTATTATTATTATTACACTCAGGATCTAGTACTACAGGATGACCAATCAACAAGGATAGTTCGGTAGCATATAAAGCGGGAAAAAGTTCTGCGTTATCTGGAATCTATGGCTAAGTCCAATAACCCCATTTCGTCAGGATCTGTTTATCAGTAACTATGTGTTTTAAAGTACCACGTTGCAGGAGTCCACCGTCAATATACGCGGCAGACTACGGTAACCAGGAAAATTCTACTGGAAAGTGAGAGAGTCTCTCTCAAATTAAATAATATCCGGCAACCGAGTGTTCTGAGTCTCTGATGTCTTGATCAAATCACAGGCTAAAACGGGCCCAACGCGTCAAGTGCCCCCAACGTGTTTTCAGGACACCAACGGCCGTCTGACATGTACTTGCCAAAAGAGCTATACATGGTGAAGAGTTCTCAGCACAAGACTGTTATTTCTTATATTTGTCACAGCAATTATATAGTCCTATGGTACTAAACTTCTGAGGTGAGCGGTTGAACGATAGAAGGAAAGGGAGGTGGAATCCGTATAACGAGATGGCTGCAGCCTGACTCATGAATATAAAACAGAACACCTATTCCCTGCTGTCGGAAAGTTGCCAACTCTCCAATCTGGCAATCAAACTTAGGCAAGACAAGCACATGGAATTACCGAATCGGGCCTATATATACTAGACGCTTCCTAACTTCTAGAAAACTGGGGGAAATCGAGACAAATACCTGTCACAGGCTTTATATACATGACTGTTACTTTCATGGTATATTTATCTGAATTATGAGTTATGTCCCCTTTAATAATAGAGTATATCCCCTTTATTGCATATTTGATTCATGTTTCATGGTATGACTTTGTATTTCAGTGACATTTTAGAATCACCACACCTTTAATGAGTAACATGTCACATGCAATGCTGTTGACTTTTTATTTCTTTACAGGAATCTGGTCACGGCTGATATGCTTAAGGCATGTGAGCTTGTGATAACGGCAATGGGAGTGTTACTGTCTTTGTAATGCGTGGTCTGAGTAGTATTTACTGTTAAGTTAGCACGGTGTTTTGTCAATGTCGTGTATGAGGAAGTGAGTAGCTTGGGATGTGTTTGGCTGTATGTATGGCAACCACTGTACTCCTATAGCGTGGACATACACTAAGAAACCAGTTTATGCAGATCCGTGTCAACCTTCAAGGAGATCGGACGTCAAACCCGATTATATATTATGTGTGCATTAAATATGCGTGTGTATCAGTTTTTGCTTAAAGATATTGTGGATTATTGGAAACGCTGGTAAGACTATAACTAGTTGATATTATTTGTATCTATTGTATTGTATTACTAATTTCCGTGGTATATTGTATGAATTTGACCTGTTGATTAAATCCATTTCATTCTGTGTGTTATGAATGCTGGTTATTTCGAGGCATTTGGCCAAAGCGTGTTGCTGTTTTGTTCCAATGAAGCAGCACCAGCTTTCGCTCATTGACTTGAAACATGTGCAGCAGATTCGTGACGTAAGGATGAAGGGGTTAATTACAATTCATCTTGTAGATATCCGGATTCGGATCTGGGGATTTTGAGGAAGTAGCTAGCCTCAAGTTTGTCGGTTCCTGTCTTAAGCATTATTTGCATATGACCTGTTGACCTGGCGAACCTGAAGCCCAAATCTTCTGTTAGCCTATTTGGTAGTCTTTTTGATATTCATCTCAGTTATAAATATTGTCTACGTCACGACAGCGTCATCGTGATTTATGTATATCATTTATGATAAACCGGTTATGTAATATGTGTGCGTGTATGCGTGTGTATGTGTGCATTTGAACATGTACGCATTTGTTTTATTTATGTAACAAATATCATGTGTATAGATAGATGAGCAGGATGACATAGTCAGGAGCGCGTGATATGGTAACCTGCTTTACGCTGTGTGCTGGAATATGTTATATGTTTAAGTTATGAATAAAGGACTGACGAACAGACAAGAAGGAAGGATTGAATAGTAGAAGGAAGAATGAACATTTACTTTAGTAATGGCGCGGGTCTATAGCGAAGACAGCAAGTGTCATTGTTAATAAATGCAGCGTGAATGGAATGAATTGGATGAACGAATTACTCACCTTTGGACAGCAACAAATGCAAACTATTTTGAATACAACAACAAACGCAAACTTTCGTAACGACAAACGCAATCTATTTGTCAGTTCGTGACAACGAATGCAAAATATTGTATTTCGAAATGTCAAACGCATTTCATGATGGACACACTTACTTTCGCATGCACGCACATACACACACACACGAACGCACGCACGAGCACACACGCATGCACGCACGCACACACACACGCACGCACGCACGCACGCATGCGCACGCACGCACGCACGCACGCACGCACGCACGCACATGTAGATACATTTTACATACACTTACACTTTCACACGCACACACGCGCACACGCACATGCGCACTCACTCATAGTGATGTTTATTTTAGAATATTGATGCCATGCAGCATAATTATGTTTATTGGTCATTTATCCTGGTTTGAATCCCCTTGTTATAAATAAAGGCATCGAGACACCGTATATGTGTTTCTTTGTGTTGGCACCTCCAACGACCGATGACAAATGGCACCTCCGACGGGACCAGGAAGGATTGACCCGGGACTACACTAGTAGCACTACTTCGTACACAATCGTCATATACCGTTCTAGTTAAGGGGATGGAGTACGCGTTCAGCAATCACGCCAGAACGGATCCGAGCATTTCTCTATGACAAATCTAAAGAAGCACTCGCGCTGAGCAAGCCTATCTTCCTGCACGTCAGTAATTCACTTCAGTGGAATGTGTTTTCTCCGGATAGGCCTGTTGACAGTATTTTGAAAATGCTGGCATACATTTACTATGTGGTTGAGCAGAAGAACGTCAATCGCATAGTATAGGGTGCCCTAACAGAATATAAATATAATTTAAAAACTGCTTGGCGGGTTGATCACCATTAGGTCATTGTTTATATAGTTGCGAGTTGTACGTTACATAGGCTTAATATATATTTATGTGATGATACACATCTATATTTCATCCTTCGCCAAGCAGATGCTTCGGTGGTCGTGCGCAATTTGACCACATCGTTCAGCGGTGAATAACAATATTTTATGCCATTGATTTGTGTGACTTTTTATATATTAACCTAAGAATGCGTGTGATATGTCTGCTATTTAATTGTAACGATATATTTAGAAACTAAACCAAACCTATTTATACCTGTGTATTTATAAATTGACCCGAACTTCATCTTACCTTTTTAAAATTGGTAGAAACATTTAAATCACAAAAAAAATAATTTTGAACTATTACTACTTTCATAAAACGTATGATCATTAGTTTTGTATTTATTAATTGATTGACAAATTAATTGATTAATTAATTATTTAATTAGTTTTACTGTATTTTTATTTTTTGACAGCTATGGCTAGATATTTGAACGTATATTTCATAGGCTAGGTTACTTTATTGTCGCCTAAAATATTATTCTTAGATTAATATTAATCAGCGATGGTACATTTTGGACAAGTGGGAATTTAAGTTAGTTTAACTACGCTGAATAACTTTTAGCATTTTAGTTCAGATCCAGATTTCCCTATCAGCCTGTGGACGGCCGATATAACACAGATCAAAGTTATCATTCACATAATGTCTCATATGCACTGGAAACACCCAAACTGCCATTGTTTTCAGGAGATGATCCATCACTGAAAGGCGATATCTCATGTGTTAGTGATTTGAGGTTAGGTGTACTCTGTCTAATGCGGCCATTAATTAACATGTTCTACTACAGGTGATTAGGAAATCTCTACGAGGCACTTCCAGGCAAGCATTGATGACGCTTGGTGAAAGTGTCACCACTGATGACATACTGGGGAAATTGGACACTTTGTTCGGCAACGTCCGTAGTAACGAGTCTATAATGGAACAATTTTACATGGCATCACCGAAAGAAGGTGAGTTGGTAACAACCTTTGGTTGTAGGTTAGAAAATGTATTGCAAGTTGCAATTGTCAATGGCCATGTTGATTGCGCAGTAAGAAACGATATGCTATGATCTAAATTTTGGACATGGTTTAAAAGTGAAAAGCTTAGGATCGAAACTCGTCATAAATATGATTAAATCAAAGAATAGGCTACACTTCTTAAAGAAATACGTATTGTAGATGATGGGATTTACCAGAACAAGCTACCATTGACGGTAATGCATAATACAGTACAAGCACCAGCATAAAAGGATAACATTGACAAATTATCTGACCAAATGAATGCCTTGATTGAGAAAGTTAGAAATCTAGAAAGACAAATTGAGACTAATCGTTTTCAATCTTTTTCAGCTCCTACCAATGTGTACCACAATGCTGGGAGAAGCCGAAACTATTGTAACCAAGAGGTACCGGATGACTAGCATGGCAATCTGGGACAAGGGCACTACAGAGGCACTGGACGCAGTACTTTTCGTGATGGTTCTGTCGGTGTTAGCAGTGGCATCCGTGGAACCCAGGAACAAGGCAACCCACATTTGAACCAGAAGAAACGGAACATGGCAAGCAAGAGCTAAAAGGTAACTTCCTCTCTTGTGAGGCGAATGGAGGAAGTGGATAATAGTTATTGCCCTATGTTAGCAGATGTGAATAATAAAAGTCTTCGCCATATGCTTATAGGTTCATCCAATGTAGGTGAGATAAGAATATGTGGTATACAAGTTAATGCATTGATTGACAGTGGATCAATGATTAGTTGTGTATCACAGGACTTTTATCAATCTATTGATCCTAAACCCAAATTTCATGACATTGAAGATTTTGACTTAAAGGTTTATGGTGCTTGTGGTAGAAAGCTGCCATATTTAGGATATATTGAAGCAGAAGTTATTATCTCCTTTCTATCCAATGGTGCTATTTGTATTCCAGTACTGGTAGTACCCACAACAGAGTACAACCACTCAGTACCTGTTATAGTTGGTACAAATGTGATAAGACTATGTAGAAATGTTATTCACACAGACCTCTATGCCACTTGCATGGCAAACTGCTCTAGATATTTTGTGTGCAAATCATGCAATTACTGTCAAGACCACTAACAAATACCCAATTAAATTACATCCGCGTGAGGTAAGAATGCTTTCTGGTGTTGCTAGGAATACAGACAGATTTACTATGGCCATTGTGGAATCCACAAATACATCTCAATCTGGTAGTTTAACTGTATGTCCTAGGGTAGTTGCATTAAAACAACATCGTAATTATGTTCGTGTTCCAGTTAAAATGTGTAATATATCGAGCAAAATGATTCAGATTCAACCTAATTCAATAGTTTTCCAGCTTAGTGAAGCAAAGGTGATTGATTCCTGGGAGCCGGAAAGTTCAACTCCTTCAAATGTTAGAGAGAAGTCACATAGTGATTCCATGGCAGACATTGGCGTTGTTGTGAACACAGAGGCTTTGATAGAATCGCAGCTGCAGGAGACTCATGAACATTTGAGAAGTTGGGAACACATCTTTCCACATTCCTTTAAGGATCTTGGAAGAACAGATTTAGTTGAGCACACCATCAATCTGACAGATAACATAACATTCAAGGAACCATATCGTAGAATCCCTCCAGCTATGTTCGAAGAAGTTAAACAGCATTTAAAAGAGATGGCAGAAGCTGGTGCAATTCGTAAATCAGCTAGTCCATATCCATCGAGTGTTGTACATGAGATGGTTGCTTAAGATTCTGTATTGATCTGAGAAAATTAAACAATAAAACTGTTAAAGATGCTTATAATTTACCGAGAATCGACAGCGCGATGGACACATGAATAGGCGCCAAATACTTTACTAAAGTAGACCTTCATTCAGGATATTAACAGGTGGAAATCAAAGAGGAGGACAAACACAAAACTGCATTTTCTGTGGGCCCTCTAGGTTTCTGGGAATGTAACCGGATGGCGTTTGGGTTGACTAACGCACCAGCAACGTTTCAGAGGTTAATGGAAACATGCATGGGTGAGATGAACCTAAACGAGTACCTAATCTTTATAGATGATATTCTTGTGTTTT
>CM067370.1:11523100-11590600 GCA_034401795.1 Chaetoderma sp. LZ-2023a | reverse complement strand
CGCCAACGATTCTATTGCCCTAACATGGCGGCGAGTGTCAAGGAGAATATAGTTCATTGTGGAAGATGTATTCGACAGAAAACCTGACCAAATATTGGTGCTGAACTTGTGTCTATCCAAAGTTCGCATCCAATGGAACTAGTATGTATTTGCGCACTCGCAACCTAACCGCCCAAACAACTGCTAAAGTCTTGTATGAAAATTTTGTTATACGCTATAGTTTTCCAGCAAAGATACATAGTGACCAAGGTAGGAACTTCGAGAGTAGGGTAATTCAAGAACTGTGCAAGATTGCTGGAGTAGAGAAAACTCGGACAACTCCTTACCATCCAATGGGGAATGGGCGCTAGCTCGAAACGCTAGAAGAAGATCAAAAGTCTGACTGGAAATTCTATGTATTGCTATTAGTGCATGCATATAACACGACAATACATGAGTCAACAGGTTTTTCCCCTCATTATTTAATGTTCGGTTGGCATCCCAGACTAGCAATAGAGACCTACTTAGGAATTGAGTGTAACACAGACCAATCAGTGAGTAGAGAGAGAGAGAGTTATGCTAGAAAGCTACGTAAAAGACTAGACTTTGCTTATAAAGTTGCTGCAGCTCAAGCTCAAAAGAGTGGCAAGCGTATCGCTTGTAAATGTTACTACGATCGCAAAGTAAGGGAGTCTACTCTTGAAATTGGTGACAGAGTTCTGGTAAGGAATGTTGGACTCAAAGGCAAGCAGAAATTAGCTGACAAATGGGCTCGAGATTCATATTGTTATTGAAATTCCAAATACAGACACACCAGTTTACAAAGTTTAGCGAAAGACTGAAAAAGATTAGTCAGACCCTTGCACAATAATCTATTGTTCCCTTGTATGACGATTCAATGTGCAGAACCTGTTGAGACGGAAGATGAAGTGGCAGTGTCTAATAACATGGGCAGAAGGACCAGAAGTAAGATGGTACGTGGAAATGGTCAAATAGATTCAGAAGCTGAAAATCTCTCTGACTCAGATGACAGTACAGATAGCGAGGTGAGCTATACTCCTAAGTATATAATTCCGGCTAGGAGGAGTGCAAGATGCAGACACGATGCTACAGTTTCACCTGGACATACATAAACGTCAAGCCCTGTGGATGGTGGCCGTGAATCAGCATCAGTAACTCACCAAAGCTCAACAGAAGTAAGCGACAGAGGTAATTTAAGTATATCTGGTGCAAAGAGCTCGGATTTAACAGGTAATAGTCGTATTGTTGAACAATCACCAATACTACCTAGACGATCGAGTCGGCAGAAGAAACCACCCGACCGATATGGTGAGGGTGTTATGGGAATTTCTGCAGGGGAAGTATTCGTTTACTATATGTTTATTGATAAGACATTATTGTACATGTATACATTAATATGTGGTAAGTTTATGAGAATGTTTCAACCTTGTTTTTAATATGAACCAATGTTGTTCTGCTTTATTTCAGGTGATGTAGTGAGGACAATATAGGCCTGAATGCGGAAACCGCCTAATTCACATGTGGGTTGTGTAAGCCAAACCTTATGGTAAGGACAGATATATTGCATTCCATTTTATCATACTCTTTAAACCATATGTAATACTTATGCTTAAATATTAAATATTAACATATGATATATTTCTAGTGAATATGTTTGTGTTGTACATAAATATTAACTGTAATAATCCATGATGGAGCAGGAATATAAATATTAAATTTTAAATAGTGAATGTCTGTCTATTGTTTATCTATTGCATAGGGAAATGTCAGGAGACATTTTCTCTGGCCAGGGGAGTATGTCACAGGCTTTATATATATGACTGTTACTTTCATGGTATATTTATCTGAATTATAAGTTATGTCCCCTTTAATAATAGAGTACATCCCCTTTAATGCATATTGATTCATGTTTCAAGGTGTGACTTTGTATTTCAGTGACATTTTAGTATGACCACACCTTTAATGAGTAACATGTCACATGCAATGGTGTTGACTTTTATTTCTTTACAGGAATCTGATCACGGCTGATATGCTTAAGGCATGTCAGCTTATGATAACGGCAATGGGAGTGTTAATGTCTTTGTAATGTGTGTCTGAGTAGTATTTTCTGTTAAGTTACCACTGTGTTTTGTCAATGTTGTGTATGAGGAAGTGAGTAGTTTGGAATGTGTTTGGCTGTATGTATGGTAACCACTGTACCCCTATAGCGTGGACATACACTAAGAAACCAGTTTATGCAGATCAGTTTTCAACCTTCAAGGAATTCGGACGTCAAATCCGATTATATATTTGTGCATTATATATGCGTGTGTATCAGTTTTTGCTTAAGGATATTGTGGATTATTGGAAACGATGGTAAGATTATAACTAGTTGATATTATCTATTGTATTGTATTACTATTTTCCGTGGTATATTCTATGAATTTGACCTGTTGATTAAACCCATTCCATTCTGTGCGTTATGAATGCTGGTTATTTCGAGGCATTTGTACGAAGTGTGTTGCTATTTTGTTCCAATGAGGCAGCAACAACTTTCGCTCAAACTGACTCGAAATATGCACCAGATTCGTGACGTAAGGATGAAGGGGTTAATTACAATTCATCTGTATGTGTAACTTGCCTTCTCACACAAACAGGCGAGCTACCAGTTTCCCTCTATATGACAAGTCATACTTACGTTGTAGGCAATGTTGTAGTAATGTGTGTTGCTCATAACAGCAACAGTTTCCGCTTCCAGCAACACGAATGTTATTAGAGTAGTTAACAACCTGTCTGATTCACTTGTGGTATGCGAATCCATTTTGAATTTTATGTATAGTAGTTTACCTATTTTGTGGATAGAAAATTGTTATTTTATGTGTACTTTCCAATACCTAATTAACACATACTTTACAGTTTGTGATTAGACACATTTACTCTCACACGCACGCACGCACGCACACACACATGTAGATACATTTTACATACACTTACGCATTCACGCATAGTGATGTTTATTTTAGAATACTGATGACATGCAGTATAATTATGTTTACAGGTCGTTTATCCTGGTTTGAATCCCCTTGTTATAAATAAAGGCATCGAGACACCGTATATGCGTTTCTTTGCATTGGCACCTCCAACGACCCGTGACATACCCAATCAGATACCTGGAGCAAACCAGGCCACGGGTCACGTGGCCCATGTCTGGCGCGCTCCGGCATCTTCCCCAAAACATCCTTTCAAAGCAAAGGCTGGAAACTTCAATCTCACGTAACTATCTAACTACTGCACTGATTGAAAAACGGGTTGCTGATTCAGGATTCCCAATATATTCTACACAAAATGTCTTGGCGCGCCCTTCAAAGACGCCATTTTAAAGAAACTCTATTTAATCGTTTATACCCTAACGTGGTACAGTTTCAAGTACCTATGCCATGTAGGTCAGCTGAGAATAGCAACTGCCTCGTCCAAAGCTGGCGCGCAATAAGCGGGAACTCCAATACGGTCATCAGGTTGAGAAAGTGGTGTACACGGACCCACGCCCGGAGTGCAGTCCAGCCTCCGCCAGAGACATCTGCCCAGAAGGCTGGCCGATTCCGAATTTCATTACACCACCTAGCCAATATAAACTATACTATATCTATGGCGAGATCATAAAACTATGCGGTAACGACTTTGCCATCCTGCCAAAGTAGCCACTTATGCTACTTAATATTAAGCATACTTAGTAGCCTATCGGAGATACAAGGATTGGCGGGTGGAGAAATAATCATAATTCGATATTTTTTCAGCACTACTGTGATACATAAACAAAGAGCAATACATAAACATGGAGCATACAATTCATCTGTTCAAACCGTAACTATCTCATTCATCTCTGTTTTGACGCTAGCGTTCTCTGACTACTCTATCAAATTATCATTATGTACCGTGAAGCAATAATCTACCAATTACACACTAACTAAAATATAACCATATCTATGTGAGACAAATCACTGAAACACCAACTGCGCTTGAGGTAATAGACCGTTCCACTTTATCAACCCATCCTATGACGTCATAATCAACTACGCTGCGTGGAGAATGCCATCATAATGAATGACGTCATGAATGACGTCGACAAGTACGTCACGAACGCATATTTGAAGAGGGACTATGCGTTGTTGGACGGATTGTATGTCTTTACTATTTAATAAATATTCTATTGAATATTTTTAAAGTAATTTGACTGGGCGCTGTAGGCCATAGGCAGCAACATCACCAAGTCAAATTACTTACACAACGTTCAACAGCTTACCTGCATAGTTTTCAGGAAATTGATAGTTAGGCCAGGAAATTGATAGTTAGGGGATTCGGGGATCTATCAATCCCAACACGGCGAAGTGTGGGTGGAGCTTAGATAGAGATGGGCGGGGCATAGCTAAAACTGGACAGGTCCATTGCGCAGGAGTGCTGCTGAATCGTCAGTGGTTGAACAGACGAAACTGCTTTCTGCTACAGCGCTCGCGAGAACTGCTTGCGGGCCTTACCCAGTCATGTGGGCTAAAACATTCATTTCTTGCTTAATTATACGATATATATATATATATATATATATATATATATATATATATATATATATATATATATATATATATATATATATATATATATATATATATATATATATATATATATATCTTTAATGTTTAGGGTCAAGTTATTATGCTTATAATTACTGTTATCGTTACTGCCTCTATGCCTCTTGATTTATATAATCTATGATATAATATATGTGGCTAATAAATTACGTCGGAAATATCCCTCCATTGTAGCACTTATTTTATCTCTATTCACAACCAAATATATTAAGCAAAAAAGTAAATGATTTGGTCTGTATTTAGTCGACTGACTATACAATTTTCCAGGTCATTGTCAATGTCTTAGCCGTTCAGGCCCATTCAACGGACTCATTGCAAACTATGTCGTGCCCATTTCAAGCTATGTCGTGCCCATTTCAAGCTATGTCGTGCGCATTTCAAGCTATGCCGTGCGCATTTCAAGCTAAGTCACGCCGCCATTCTACGCATATTGCAGCTGATTTGAAACCTGGAAACCAGTCTTCCCAGAATCTAAATTTCAAGGTAACGTACGTTGATGAATATTTTTGCAACTAATTTGACTGGGGTTGGGGTCACAGCTTACGTTGCCTATGGACACGACAACTCACAGCCAAATTAGTTGTATAATATTCGCTAGAATCTTTATTAAATTGTAAATTAATCAAAGACATTTCTTTCCGCTTTCGTGATTGACTTACGCCATTCTTTATTGCCATCATCTCCATCCATTATTTAAAGTTATTTGCAGCTATGCTCCAGGCGACTGCATAATCTGGCATCTGGTTGCACAATCTCATTGCAGAAATGCGCCTCGGGAAAATTAATCATCGGTCTTCGATAACCGCACAAACAGCTTTTGTTAGCGTTGTATCTGTCAGTTTGCCGATGTTCCAGTTGCACACGAAAATCAACACCTTCCGCGCGTGGTTGCCAATAAGCATCCACATAATAACACGCTTAATAATTTGTATTAGCAAATATTCCGATAATTGAGTAATGACTTTGCAGCTAGTAATAGCAGTTTTGGCCCCAAGCGGCTGAGAATGATCGCACCAGATGCATAGCATTGTAGGTCTGTTATAAAAAGAATACTCGCACTTATGTTTGTGAAACGAACCAGATAGCTCCGTCTAAAATATTGTCAAGATTTCTCGGTTCGCTCAGCTGGTTAGTAGATTAAATAACGAAATCTGACAGATGTCGATAGTGCTTCCTGTATGCTTGTTCCGTCTTACATTTTCATCTATGACTATCTAATTAGCAAGAATGCTTTCACAAAGTACGTTGTAATCCACTAAATGAGACTATTCAAGGGCAGGACAGGCCGATTTGACTGAAAGATTGCCATGCAAAAATTGATGTTGATGTATTCATATTATTTAGGCTATATTCGGTTCGGAATATTCTTTTCTGTTTCATGAACTTCATAATCTCAAATATGTGAAGTCTACGTAGAATGTTCGGAAATCCACGAGGCTGCACACTATTATGCAGCCTTTCAGCCCGTTACTGGGCTACTTTCTATCAGCCAATATATCCCATTTCTAGTATCTCACCATAGTCACTTGCACAAACCAGTGGTGATACTAAGAATTCTTCTTATGGGCAAATGGTGAAAAACGTTCCCATTAGTTCGTAAGATTCTGGGGGCAAATTGGACGTGTCTTTAGAAAGGAATATTGAATATTAAATGCCATGGGAAGCAATTTATTGCATTCTGATTAATACAATTCTGGAGAAATAATTAGGGCAAAGAGTACTTTCCCCAAATTATTTCCCCAAAATTTATTCAGGGGACAGCATTATGGGGCAGAAATCTGTGAGGGTGCCCACAAATCAATAAAGACCGAGCATACCGGACTCTCGTTAAACCTAACGTCTGTGACTCTGATGTACCAGTTGTTAAATGGTCATGTAGATATACCATCTATCATTCACCAAGAGTATTCGCAAACTCTACCATTCACATATGCTATAGACATTCGAAACATCCATCATTCAATTTCAGCATTAATTTTTGCAGGATCAGTGGCAATCCGGAACAGCCATGCTGACTCAACCATCTCCGTACCGTATTTGAATAGACTGGAATGACAATCACATTTCCAGACACACACCTAGACAAGAACGTTGTCTAGTAAACGTACAGATGTAGAATAGCTTTGCCTACAATATCTATTTGGTTTAGCCTACAGTAGCCATATATATGTAGAGTAACTTAGCCTACAGTGGCCATATGGATGTAGAGTAACTTAGCCTAGAGTAGACATATAGATTTAGAGCAACTTAGCCTACAGTAGATATATAAATGTAGAGTGTCGTAGACTACAGTATACATATAGATGTAGATTATCGTAGCCTACGGTAACCATACAGATGTAGTGTAGCTTTGCGTACAATATCTATTTGACTTAGCCTACAGTAGCCATATATATGTAGAGTAACTTAGCCTACTGTAGCCATATGGATGTTGAGTAACTTAGCCTACAGTAGACATATAGATGTAGAGTAACTTAGCCTACAATAGACTTATAAATATAGAGTATCGTAGACTACAGTATACATATAGATGTAGAGTATCGTAGCCTACAGTAACAATACAGATATAGTGTAGCTTTGCCTACAATAGCTATCTGGATGCTGAGTAACTTATAGCCTACAGTAGCCATGCATATGTACAGTAGATTAGCCTTCAGCAACCATACAGATACAGAGTAGTGTAACCTACAGAAACCATTAGTGAGTGGCCAAATTTGGCACAGATGTACTTGAGGGAAATACGAAACTTTTTGGCGGGGGCTGCCAAATTTTAAAGGTCAACGTCACGCAGAGGTCAAGGTCAAACTTTAAATTATGTGGGTTTTTTTACATTTCCCCAATGGAATGACCGTTACACACTGTAATAAAGCACCAAATTTGGCACAGATGTACTAGAGGACAATACAAACATTTTTAGAGTGAGCTGCCAAAGTCTAAACATCAAGGGCACACAGAGCTCAAGATCAAAGGTCAAATTATGCGTTTTTCCATATTTTCTCAATGGAATGACCGTGACACACTATAACAAAGCATCGAATTTGGCACAGATGTATTAGAGGCCAATACAAACATTTTTAGAGTGGGCTGCCAAAGTCTAAATGTCAAGGTCATGCAGAGGTCAAGGTTAAAGGTGAAATTATGTGGGATTTTATATATTTCTTCCCAGTGAATGTGTGCAAAACTTTTCAGATGGGTCTGCTAAGTTTTAATGGTCAGGGTCATGTCTAGGGGTAATGTCAAAGATCAAATTGTGTGTTGTTTACATATTTTACATATAATTACTATGACATGCTGTGTCAAAGCCAGTGTTTTGTACTGATGTACTTTAGTCAGTGCTGTTTCTGGATTCATTGTTCAAAAGGATAATTTGATGTCGTGGCCCCTCCCATTATAAATAAATGCGGGAAATGTTAATTTAAAAGGTACATTTGTATTCTGAGGTTGGAAAATGTGCACAACACGGTTTAGCATAATGCAAATCTCTCTAGAGGAGTTTCCAAACTAAGGTTAATGTCAAAATGTAAAATTGTGGTGGGGTCTTATTTCCAAAATAGAAACATAAACGTGCTGTCTAAACCAACAGTTTTATGTTCAATTGTGTAATTCAAATCATGGCAATTACACTGAGACTACATGCGTGGTTTCAAAATCAGTCGCTCAAAGTCAAATTGTCTCATAACTGCCATGACAAAGGCACAATGCTGTGCATGCGAGACCTGCATTCCTGCACTTGCAATTTTTCGAACAACTAGGTGTCGTCTTGCATCCACACTTGATTATTTCTCTGCAGCTAACAGCGGCCGCTGGTAGAGTTGCCCACAATGGGCATCACCCAGTGTCTCCTTTGGTCAACCCAAAGCCTTCAGGAGTAGGTGCAGATATTTTTGGATTCAAACTTACTCTCCAAATACTGGCTAGGTATAGACATCGATTAACATGTTGGAGCCGCGCATTTTGAGTGGGAAGAAGCTTCTCCATCATCTTCACTCTCCTTGTGAATAGCTCCTGTCGAAGCTCATTCACATCAACATGTGGAGTAGTGTTGTCATACATAATACAGGTAAATCTTTCTATTATTCTGATTACTGGAAATGTAATGTCTATTGGAACAAATGCAGACAGTGGTGTGATGATGAATGCTTCTGTGGCAGTGGGATATGCTTTCCATGTCTTCCAAACAGATTTCTGGGCTTTACCGCTAAACTGTGATGTTGTATCAGAACCATAGAAGGCATGGAAAAATGGTAGAGCATGAGCTTTGTCCTCACCAAGTTCCTAGCAGATTGAATTAACATCATAATATCGGTATTTTCCGGTACCAAAGCCAACCCATAGCTGCATATCTGGATGACACTGTATAAGATCATGGAAAACTCCCACCAGAATCACAATCACATCAGTATCCACGGTTCTAATAAGGATACAAGTTGCACTCTCTTTAAGACCATCATTCAAATGGAGGTATATTCTACTATCTGCCTCTTCGTGATCACTCTCTCCCATTGTGATATTGGAGTGATTTGAATGCACTGTTGGGCCAGAGGTAATGAATACCAGTTTGTTATGTGAATATTCATGATTCACTACATCTTCTGTCAGCAGAGCAAATAGCTCTTCCTTGTTTCTAGGATCCTAAAGGAAACCAGCAAAGCAAATTGGTAACTTACCATTGTGGTACACCTTTCTCCGAACCCCTTTACCTGTTTTTTCTCTAGTTGTTGTTTTCATGCTGTTACAGTTATAAGTGTCCCAAACTATGTCAATTCTGGAACATTTGTAAGTTGTTTCTCTGGCCATGGGATGAAAACTTTGTCACTATATTCACCGAAAGTAGATGCACTTTCCTGTGGCAAGGCATGTACCATGGCAGCACCATCAAATACTTTGGCATCAACGTGAGACGGTGTTTCTGCTTGGACAGCTGGATCAATGCAATGCAGTAGCTCTGGTGTGTTGCTTGGTGGACGGAGTCTTCCATGTAGAGACAATGCTGGTGGCCATGGGTGATTTTCATGTGTGAAGAATTCATCCAGCTTTGTGCTACGGACTTGTGCAGCGATGAATAGCTGACTGAATAGATTGCAGTCATTTTTTATTTCTTGGAATTGTTGTTTGGCCTGTGAGTTCCCGCTGGTGTCGTGAGAACGCTTAAAGAGCGGAAGATGATTTTTTTTATGGCCCTATGGATTGATTCTTTCCTTTCAACAAGCACATCCTTGACATAGTTTAAAAATTGCTCACTACCCAATGTCTCCATCGTCTGCAATGCATGTACAACGTGCCATCCATACAATCATGTGTGTCCAGAGTCATGAGTTCATTTGACTTATCCATAAATGGGTTACCCATTGTCAATATGCTGTTGCACATATTGTTAACCTGATTCTGGAATGTTTCTTGTGTTGAATGCCCCAGTTCATGGCTGGTGGATGGTTGATCAGTCACGTGATACAGTTCATCAAACTCTGTGAGGACCCTGGCCTGTTCGGGTCTTGCTATCATCTATCGTTTTAGACCAGCATGATTTTCAGTCAGGCCAATGGCACCACCGGATCCTTTCACTCTTTCATTATTTTGATCGTGTGCTTGGTCGGGAGGCAGACCCGAGAACTTTCGCTTACCCTTCGTGAACACCCAATTAGCCTTAAACTCATTTCGTATTTCTTGTGGGAGAGTCTTCATATCTCTGATGTGAATTGGTAGCCATCTGCCATGATTTGTGTGGTCAAACACAAAAAACCATGGTGCTAGTGCTTCAAGCATTTGTATATATAGGGCAAAGTTTCTTTCTCTGTGCGATCGAACAAAAACTAGCACCAACAGTTCAAGATGCAAGACTTTATACCAGAACTCAAAGGTTGGGCTGTTACATATCATTTCAACTTTCCAGTCCTCAAAAGGGCAGTAGCCGAGTGGTTAGCGAGTCGAGCTCGTGACTCTAATGTCATGGGATCGATTCCCGGCCGGGCTGCGGCGTTGTGTCCTTGAGCAAGACACTTCACTCTGCGTTGTTCCAGTTCACCTGTCTGTAAAATAGGTACATGTGAGGGCAGTGTCGGCAATGTGGAATGTCAAAGCCTCTGAGCGCCTATAAAACGGCAGCCGGGCTGTATGCTCCCAAAAGGGAGTTGAGATTGTCAAGGAGTGAAATGGGCCCAATGACCAGGGGGTAAAGTTGGAAAGTCGGCTGAGCACGCAAGTGGAAGCAGACTATAAACCTGACCTATACCTATACCTATACCTATATCTCCTGGATTGCACATTGTGTTGAAAGCATCATATTGTAATTTTGCAAGAGCCATGACAGTTACTTGATGCGCATGCCCGGTCCTAGTGAGATGCGCCACCTTGGGGAAGGAGTCTGCAGTTCCGGAAGTGGTAACACCAGCGTCACTCAGCACAACACACCACCCTGATCCCTCCAAGAGGTCTGCTACTACCCTCCACAATGCCATCTGTGTGTAGACCACCCACTACGACTATATATCTAGATTCACCAATAGTTTGTGGCCAATTCCACTGTGCATACTTTGCCAGAGCGTAAATTGGTTGATCACCAACCAGTACTGGTATTTGCCCAGGTTTTCGTTTTTGGATGACAAGTTTAACCATTTCCATCCCATGTTTAACCATGGCCATCATAGCTGCTTTCTCATAGAACAGAGGCAACAGAACACTTACCCCAAGTGGATCTGGGTTATCTGGCTGACGATCAGCATGATGAGCAGCCCATGCAATGAAGTAATTTTTCTCAAGTTTGTCTTTATCTAGCAGTGGCATTCTCTGTCCTAACCAGTGGTTCTCTTGTTCAACTGCTGTATCTAACATATTAGGGGTGTCATCTACAACATGTGCCTCTGGAACAGTTAAAAGATTGGTGTTGCATGCTACAGCCGGAACTATGCGGTAGCTGTCCGGGAGGGAAAGGTTTTTGGTGCACACTGGAGGTGGAACTGTGATGGGTTGTCTAGATATTCCAGGATTATACTGTGTAGGGAGCTGTAACAAGCTAATACTAGTTCCATGAAAAGACCATTCAGCTGTTTGTGATGTGGGATTGTGGTCTAAATTATCAAGGGCTCCTGTTATATACACACCCTCGCGGATTTGTGCAGGACATACTAAGTCATCCTCATTAAACCGTTGACAAACTGCAATTGTGAACTAATCTTCCAGTTCTAATACACGCTCATAACTCACACTGACACCAAGTTCATGAAGTTGATTCACAATTTTTTTACTTCGGGTTTATGTGTGTGTACATTCAGACCTATATATAATGGCAATGGGGGCTCCTTATCCTTGCGATGACGTGTCCTTTCTGCTCCGCTCCCTTAGCCTTTTGCTTAGAGTTTAACCTGATTAGTTGGCTTATAGTCAGGCATACATGCGAGTTGCCAGCATTTTGCTCTGTGATATTTGACCCATACAGCAGCATCGAAACCAGGACTTTGAGGGAACTCGGCACTGAACTGGCTTGACAATCTGTAGTAAAACTACCTAAGAATTTGTGAAATTCTGTCTCAAACATTTCCTTCCGTATGATTTTAGCTACATGTGCCATTGGCAGGGCATCTTTATCGAAATTACGCATTTCAAGTGTTTCTTTCAGCAGCACATGGAGACCTTCACTAAAGACTAGAAGTCTGTTCTTGCCATCTGTTTGTTCCTGGCAGTTAGTGGGATAGTGTAACATAAGCCTGTTCTTTAACCGGGTTTTGTTTATTGATTTTTGAAGCCCTAATGATGTAAGCCGATTTTCATACATTTATGCAAGTCTGCTAATCTGAATATAAAAACACCGTCTTCCAAACTGGTTTCAATGAATGATACAAGTTCAGCAAATACCCTCGACTCGGTCATTTTCTGCTCAGTAAGCGTTAATGGGACTGATTGGACTCTTTGTATACTTCTGTAGCAATTTCTAAACATATTCATACAATGCTTGTGATATTTTGCATCAATGGCAACCAAATCACCACCTGCAAGTCTGGCTAACAGATCTGTGGCTTGTATTTCCGTTGCCTATTCTCTAAGCGAGATGGCCAGTTCTAATGTACTACACTTATGAAGTACCCTTTCTGTTTGCTTACAGAAGATACACCTATCTGAGTGTTTAGACTCATCAAAAGGGGTGGTGTGTTTTGATTTCCTTTGTACGATATCATCCCCACACTGTTCAATATTTCTCTTTTTGTCATGTTTTTCTTGAGCTCGCTGCAGTTTTGAATTAGCAAATTTAAGCTGACAATTAAGGTGCCACTTTGCCTTGTTGGCATGGAGGTCATTTGCATTAACGCTTTCAGGAAAACATACGTCAACAGGCATTAAAAGTAACTTTCTGAAACCCACCACGTTTTTCATAAAGTCCTCATATGATTGCAGACCTTTCCCGTCTTGTCTGGATGCGGGACATTTTAATATGTCATCGTCCGTTCCACATAGTATGCAATTTGTCCAGTCCATTCTGTCGGGAAGGTCTAATATATAAGGTTCAAACAGTCTATTGTATGGCTAGCGCAGAATTTAGTCACCAGCAACTAACAGGCGGAAATTCCCATCAATTTATACAACTGTATAAGACATGATAGAAGACAACAATGAGAGAATTGTAATCTAAGCGATAACGCGTTTTCATTTAAAATTGAATAACAGTTTATAAAATTACCCCTGGGCCGTGCATTATTATAAAAAATCAAATGAATACCGATAGTATTGTATGCTTATACATCTCGCAATTGATGTTTCAATTAAATTACGTCAATTTTGTGTTTTAATATGATTCCATGGCAGTCTTAAAAGTGTCTGTAGATCGTTCTTATGTGGAATGACTGCATTAATGTTTTGCTATTTATTTTAATTGCTTGTTTAAAGATTTTCATTCTGTTGGAATTTCACAGCCGTTATGAATTTGATTGTGTTATGCTGTGCGCTACACTGTGGTTTATTTTCAGACACCTGCTCTTTTCAAAGTATAGATAGCTATGCATATCAATAAACACATTTTAAAATTTTATATTGTCCCAATATACATCTGTACCGAGTTTTAATGGTATGTTACAGCATATTGCAACCATTCCATGGAAAAACCTGTAACCTCCACACAGTTTGACCTTTGACCTTGCCTGTATTGTAACCTTGACTTTCAATATTTGGCAACTACCTCTAATTTTCTTTATATTATACTAAAATACTATACTATGCCAAAATGATGCTTTATTACGTCATCTCACAGTCATTCCCTGGTAAAAGATTTAAAAATTCCACATAATTTTATGTTTGACCTTGACCCCCAGCATGGCTTTGACCTTTAAAAATTGGCATCCCTCTCTAAGAGTGTTTCTTATTATCCTAAAGTACTTCTATGCCATGATTGGTGCTTTGTTACATAATATCACAGTCATTCCCTGGGAAAATATGAAAAACCCATAATTTGACATTTGACTCTGACCTCAGCGTGACCTTGACCTTTAAAATTTGGCAGCTCCCCTCTAAAATGTTCCGTATTAACCTAAACTACATCTGTGCCAAATTTGGTGCTTTGTTCCAGCAGGTCACGATATCACTTAAATTTGTACTTAAGCCACTCCACTACATACAGATGTAGAGTAGCTTAGCCTGCATTTGAATTTATTGTCAATATAATCTCATTCAGACTAATGCTGAGCTGTATTACTGTTGTTGCACAGCTCCTGTTTATAAAGCGTGTAATTCTTTTTATTTATAGCCGTGTTTATTTCTTGATATATGTTAGGTTTATTATAATATTACATGGATAAATGAATTAGCAATTGCGTTTAATACGCTGCCTTGCCAATTTCATCAGAGCCGCTCATTAACATTTATTGTCTAGCCGAATATTTGACCATTATGCGTTGGCTATAAACTAGCTAATTTCCCATTGCGGTGATTCAGCCTAATAAATCTCCATGTAGACACCCTCTGTAGCCTCTCCGTGTCACACAAGCAACCTTTGCATGATGTACGGAAAAAATCATTGGTTTCCGATTTTTATAAAATCTTTTTGTGCACACGGTTGTTGTCTTATTTATGGACGGTTTGCCGTCAGATTCTTGTGCAAATTGTTGTCCAAATGAACACCAACAAGATCCATAGCAATTCTGCAGTAGACGATGTAGTCGTACATTATTAGAAATGGACAGCTATATCAAAATCTGTAATGTGTTTCGGATGGAAACCGGAGAGGCGGCTGGATCACAAGCCGATCAAGACAAGTATTTACAAGGATATTATAAACACGACTTTTCATTTTTTTAAACGTCTTTTAAATGCATCAAAACATTTATGATTTGTGATGGCAATAACTTCCAATAAACTTACCAAAACGAAAAAGAACCAACAAGACTAGAAGCTGCAGCAAATTATGACAGACCTATCGCAGAGCTGTATGATAGTGGATTAATAATACCTTAAAATGATGCAAAAGTGACACCACAATAGAGGTGCCTTTTCAATACCAGTACATCAAGCGATCCTCTGACCACACATGTGCAGGTGGACCGTTGATTGACTGTCCATCACCACGTATCTACATTCTTGACGTGTGTCTGATATCGTGTAATGAGAGAGTTGCTACAATGGCACTTTGGTCAGCAAAACTATTTCAACCGCTCTTGTTAACTTAAGTCTTTAATGGTCAAGACCGGTAAAAACGGACAATGTAGTGGTCCTGAGGAATGCCCATTTTGTATCCAAGAGAATATGATTTTTGAAATTTACCACAGGAATGACTGGCTCGGTAAATGAGCCAGTCACTCCAATGGTAAATCTTCAAAAATAGTCTTCTCTCAGCCGGAAAATAGACACTAGCTAAAAGAAAACTCGATTTTCTTGACCATTTTCATGGTCAAGCCGGCTAAAAACAGCACCTGTAGTCGTCTTGAGTAATGTCTACGTGCTGACAGTCGATCAAATGTGATATTAAATCGTCTAGTTTATATTCGGCGCCGGCCGATGACTTATCACAATTAGTCAAGCAGTATAACAACGACCTTAGCTGCATCCTTGACAAACATACCACACTGAAGAGAAAGGTCAGTGTAGTTCGGCCTCAATCTCCCTGGTACAATAGTGAGATTAAACAAGCCAAAACATTGTGTCGTAAACTAGAACGCCGGGCTCGAAAAAACTCAGTTGCACGTTCAGAGGCAAGCGTATGTTGATCAGCGCAAAATCATCGCCGACAAAATCACCACAGCTAAGCACGCTTATTATTCAGAACTTGTGTCAGAAAATGCAACAGATCAACGAAAGTTTCAATCTTTAATGAACTACTTCATAAAGACACCAGAACCAACAATCTTCCACAGCACTCTGACCCATCCGAACTTGCGGACAGATTCGCCAAATTCTTCAGAGACAAAATTGAACTAATTCGCAGTAACATTGTGACACATCCAGATTACGTACCACATATCTGCGATGTTCTCCGTCCATCAGACTACTCATTGACGCAGTTCACACCAGCATCTGATGAAGAGGTGTCCAAAATAATCCGCAATTCGCCAAATAAGTCATGTGCACTAGACCCATTTCCTACACATCTGTTTAAGGAGCGCAGCCATGAACTGCTGCCCGTCGTAAATAAAATCATCAACATTTCATTGATAACTGGAACTGTGCCTGATGACTTTAAATCTGCAAATGTAATGCCACTACTGAGGAAACCATCTCTAGACTCTGATGTGCTTACAAACTACCGTCCAGTGTCCAATCTATCATATATCTAAAAAATGTTAGAAAGGATTGTCGCTGATCGTCTAAATAGTTACCTGGAAGCTAACAATCTTCTCGAACCTTACCAGAGTGCATACCGGAAGTTACATAGTACAGAAACAGCACTACTGCGAGAGCAGAATGACATACTATGTGCCATGGATGATCGTAAGTGCGTTTTACTTGTGTTGCTAGACTTGTCTGCTGCATTCGATACCATCGACCATAATCTCATGCTGTCACGTCTGCAGGAACTAGGCATAACTGGCACCGCGCTGTCCTGGTTCAAATCCTAGCTCACTGGTCGCTATCAGACTATCATCGTGAAAGACAACAAATCATTTTATCGTGAACTATTGTCTGGCGTGCCACAGGGGTCGGTTTTGGGCCTTCTGCTTTTTACGATCTACACAGCACATCTCGGTTGCTTATTACGAAGTCAGGAAATTGATTATCATCTATATGCTGATGATACCCAATTGTATTTGGCCTTCCATCATAGCAATCAAACAAACGCTCGTGAGATCTTAGAACATAGCATTCGCGAGGTGAAGCTCTCGATGCTCAACAATCTCCTACAGCTCAACGACAATAAGACTGAAATCCTGCTAATTTCGTCACGTCAACTCAGGTCAAAAATTGACATCGAGCAACTTCAAATTGGACAGAATAACATCAAATTTAATTCTAATGCTCGCAACATCGGGGTAATCTTCAATGATGCGATGTCAATGGACAAGCACATAACATCAGTTTGTCAATCACTATTTCGGAACTTTAGAGACATTAATAGAATACGGAAATTACTTAGCGGGGATGCAATTAGGTCACTTTGAAGATTTTATGTCTCCGGGTCTATACGTTTTCTACCACTTCTCTGGCAAGATTATGATGTAAGGGGTTGCTGCGACAACCTCTTACCAAAGATGCAGTAGAAGATGATGGTTATCGACTCGCCTCGTCGCTGATGATAATGACGATATTTTTAGTGATAACCGGGCCTATCTAACTTATCAGAAGATTACTGAATTCGCGTAGGGTCGCCCTACACTCTGGAGTTCCTAACACACAACCCATACTCGTGTCTTGCTAAGCAAGAGGATGCTTTTATTCACTACACTAACTATACACTTAACTTACTAGATTAAAACTGATATATTACGATAATAGAATTACTTTAACAATTACGATGAATACTTGATTTACTGAAAGTAACTTAAACAATTTACGGCTAAGTTTTGACTACTCCTAGAACAACTTCTAGTATGACTATCGCAACTTAGCTTAACTGGTAGCACAATATTTACTTCGACTTATGTTGCAGCACGGTGCTTACGGAATCACGATGGTGATTTGATTAATTTTACAATAGGCAAAGTGCCTTATTTATTTGCTTCAGCGTACCCGAAGTTATATACATATTAAGATATATAGATATATACATATCTTAATATATATTATTTGTTTCAATGATTCTTCTACGTAGGTTATAAGCACAGCTTGCTTGGCCTGGATAATCAGTCCGCCAATCAACGTCTGCTTATTTCCTCCTAGAAGCTTCTACATGTTACTGTTGGTCTGCCTGACAAATCCATGATCGTTCACTCTCGATTTTCACTTTGAAACATGTTCTTCTTTATTCTTTGCCACAGAGTTTGATCGATGCTCATTGATCATGAAGTCATCTCGACTAATCAATCTCTGGGCTTCTCTTCTATGGAGCTACTGCTGCACAGGGTCAAAGCGGTGTTGGCTGGTTCTGATTTGATGTGATCTGTCAGCTAACTAACAACATTATGGAATGTGTTGTTGTAGCATGCCTTTCTATGATTGACATTTAGTTGATATACAAATTTCGATCGTGTTATTAATTCCTACAGGACGCTACAATGTCTATGTCCTGTCCATTGCCTATCGTGAATAAGCCTGTAGGATACGACGGTTAATAAGCACATGAGCTGTATGATCTCATTGCCAGCTGGTGTTGTTGTACTTTCGTAAGAGAGTCAGAATGCCTACCGTCATCAACTATATTCAGTCTGTCATGTACGATTCCTATCGATTCTTATCACTCGATTATTTCCTAAACTAATGGCCGAAACGACTGCTGAATATCATAAAAGTGTGTGCCGATCCCACAGCAACAACTTTCATCTCAACTATTGCCAGATACACATCAACCCCGAACCAGTGGTCCTATTTCATTTAATTCAATTTCTACTTTAATGATGCCTACATCATTCGACAGTTTCGATACAGTTTCGATCCAGTTTCGTCGATACTGTACATCAGCAGCACGGGTTGATGTCAACCAGTGCGGCTTAATATATATATATATATATATATATATATATATATATATATATATATATATATATATATATATATATATATATATATATATATATATATATATATATATATATATATATATATATATATATATATATATATATATGTATATATATATGTATATATATAAATAATAAAGTACATGATGATAACTCGGTTCATTAGCTCACCTGGTATTTTCAAATACGAATTTCATTTAGGACTTACTCGTAAATATAAGATATCCGGCGGGGTCATGACTTCCCACAAGACGATCCCATATCTACAACTTGTCTATACCACCATCACATCTAAACTAAATTACGGCAACTCACTGCTAGCTGGCATCACCAACGAACAACTACACAGACATCAGTGAGCACAAAACGTAGCAGCTAGACTAGTAACACATTCTCACCGTCATGACCACATAACCCCTGTACTTAAACAACTTCACTGGCTACCCTTTAAAGAGCGAATCAACTAAATTGCACTTCTAGTCTTTAAATGCCTGCATGGACTTGCACCACTATACCTCTGTTCGTTGATAACGAAGAGAATAGCACCAATATCCCTGGATCAAGCGAGCAACTGTTGTGTGTAGTTCCACCCGGTAATTTAATGGCTGGACAACGAGCCTTTTCAAAAGCTGGCCCAAAACTCTGGAACAACCTCCCGGCACACATTCGGAACTGTGATAAACTTGAACCTTTTAAGTCTCTTCTAAAAACGCATCTTTTTTCTTAAAATTTTAATTTTGTAAAGCGCCCTTGAGCGATTAATTTCGGAGTCGGCGCTATAGAAATACCTATATACATACATACATACATACATACATACATACATGAATTGATTGATTGCGTGATTGATTGTTTGATTTGATTGGTTGCATGATTTGTTGTCTAATCTGATTGGTAGCGTGATTGGTTGCTTGTATTGATTGGTTGCATGATTGATTGGTTGCTTGAATTGATTGTCTGAACTGATTGGTTGCGTGATTGATTGTTTGGATTGATAAGGTGGTGGACGGGTTGTTTGCCGATTTGCCAACTTGATTGATTGCCTGGTTGATTAAGATTGATTAAGATTAATTAAGATTGATTGAGATTGATTAAGATTGATTAAGATTAATTGAGATTGATTAAGATTAATTGAGATTGATTGAGATTAATTGAGATTGATTGAGATTAATTGAGATTAATTGAGATTGATTGAGATTAATTGAGATTAATTGAGATTAATTGAGATTAATTGACTGTGATTCCATGGCTAGACAACGCGGGGGTAGGCGAAGGGCTGGTGATGACGCTGAATCACACCACCCATCATCTGCTCACGCACGCCTGGTTAAAGTATACTACATGGTAATCCAATGTTTTCACCACCTGGGTGTGCTGAACACGCATCTAGACAGCGACACCGTGCCAAATGGCCTCGGTCGAAAGGTCAAGAGTTTGACAGACTTCTGCAAACCGGCCATGCCAGATGCTGAGGTCCACTTCGACATTCGTAATGTCAACTTTGAATGGGCGAAAACAATGATTAAAACATGGGTTCGCCACTATAACTGTAAACTAGGAGTCCTCAGCCCAAACTCTTCCTTATTTAGACCTTGGTCGGGCTAAGTCCACTGCAATCCATTGGGCCAAAAAGAATTATCACAGAAAATTGGATCACAACGCCATCTCAGCATTTTATGATTTTATTAGACCACTTGATCCGAATTATAAGCCTGTTACTCAACCACCAAATGTCACCCCTGTTAGCAAACCAGTACAAAATGCAAATTTAGTACAATCCGCTCATCCCAAAAAGCGGCTACATTCACCTGCAGAGGCCTCACCACCACTAAAACGTCCAGATAAACAACCGTCTCCCATTAGCTCTCTTCCTGGCACATCCAGTGACCACAGTATTTACATTCCAGTGGACCCCTCTATGATCCCTCTACCAGATTCACCTCCACCAGCGCCACCATTCTCTCCTGAGGATTTTCCTCCTCTTCCGCAGAGGGTGTCAAATGCCAAAGGTGCTAGTAAACAGCCGGGTCCAAGGACCCGAGCTGCACAAAAGGTCCCTCAACCACGATTCACACCATCTCCATGCGCCAGACCAAAGAAGCCCACACCCTTGGAACAGAATAAGTTCTGGAAATTCAGGAATGAGGCCACCAACAAACCAAATTGGCAACTTCCGACCCTCGACAAAAAGATCTTGATCGTCGGAGATTCAAACTTGAGTCGGATTAATGTGGATCCCCATCCAGATACTCAGGTTGCCTGTTTCCCTGGAGCATCGATTAATGATCTCAGAACGATCATTAATAAATACACAGGGAAATTGCAACCTGAGAAAGTAGTCCTCACCATAGGAATAAATGATAGGAATAATCTGATCTCAGCCTCCGAGTATCGACTTAGGTTATTATTCAGTATGGTACGAAAGAAATTTCCCAAGTCTAGGATCTACTTCACTGAACTAAATTTCTCCGCAACCTCGACACCTCAGCAAAAGCAGGCACTCGATGCAATTAATCGGACTGCCGCGTCAAGCAAGGCCAAATCCCCTGAGTCCAGGGTTATTGTCATACCCAGTCTTGCTTCGACAGAATTCGAAGTGGGTCATGACAATATTCATTGGACTGAGAGGACAGCAAATGACATGTATAATAACTGGCTTGTGGCCCTTAATTTAAACTAAACTCGGGTCAAGGTACCAACCACCCAGAAATGGGACTGGGTAGTAATATTGTAAACTTAACCGGCTCCGCATTAGGCGAAGCAGAACAGTCACTGCTTAATTTTGGCTTGACTTTTGTCCCAACACCAAAACATAAAACAGGTTTGGATGCAGATTTAGATAATGGCTTTACTGAAACTGCTGAATTTGGTCACCGTGTGAAATTAGCTGATTTTTTTCAAAACTCCAATAGTAATATTCCACTATTCATTGAAAAAACTGGCTGGGCTCCAAACTTAAAATGTGTTGACCCAGCAATCGGTGAAAGTATAAAACTTTACTCTGAACGTATTGAAAATACTACATTTCCAAACGATCAGCAAAATTTATCTTATGAGCAACGCCAGGCCCTATTAGGTTTATCTAGAAAAAGTGAAATTGTCATCAAACCTGCGGATAAAGGATCGGCTACTGTAATAATGGATAAAGACCACTACATCAAAGAAGCGCATAGACAGCTTAGTAATCCGAAGCATTACCAAAAACTAAATGAACCACTTTGGCAAAATAACTGTAGCAAATTCAACAAAATTCTCCAAAAAATGGTTGATAACAAGAAGATAACTGAAAAGCAATATAAATACCTGTGCGCAAAAGATGATTCGAAACCACGTACATTTTATCTTCTTCCTAAAATCCATAAGTCTGTTGACTTGTGGACCGACCCTATGACACCACCAGGGCGACCCATCATTTCAGATTGTGGTTCGGAATCATATAGGATTAGTGAATTTATCGACTACCATCTTCAGCCAATTGCAAATAGACATTTTAGCTATCTGAAAAACACTGAAGACTTCCTAGCCCAGGTCTCTAAGATCTCGGTCCCTCCAAATTCATTCTTAATTACAATGGACGTCGATGCTATGTACACAAACATTGACATCGAAAAGGGTCTAAATTCAATTCGTAGAGCATTTGCCGACTATCCTGACACCAACAGGCCCGACAGAGAAGTAATAGCTCTATTAGAGCTGAGTCTGAAGGGCAATGACTTTGAATTTGCTGGTGAAATTTTTCAACAAATTTGTGGCTGCGCAATGGGTAAGCGTTTCAGCCCAGGTTTCGCTAACCTTTACATGGCAGAGTGGGAAAAGGAAGCACTCGAAAACTGTCCAAATCAGCCGCTCATTTACCGCAGGTACCTCGATGATATTTTCATGATCTGGCAACATAGTAAGGAAGCATTTACCGAATTTCTGGCCATTCTGAATAATCATGATCCGAATATCAAACTAAAAGCTCAAATCGATGAGCTGTCCGTAGATTTCCTAGATGTAACTTTATACAAAGGTATAAAGTATGAAACAACTGGTTACTTAGACTACAAAGTTTATTTTAAGCCAACCGACTCGCATCAACTACTACACAAGAAATCATTCCATCCTCCGCATACTTTCAAGGGACTTGTAAAATCACAAATAATCCGTTTTCATAGAAATTCGAGTGATAAGAAAAACTTTGAATCATCATGTTCGACCTTATTCAAAGCCCTCAAACCGAGAGGGTACTCTTCTCGGTTCCTGCGCAAAATAAAGTCTGAAACTTTGCATAATTTGGAAATCATTCCAGATAATGCCAGAAATTCTCGGCCTACCAAAATTTGTCATAATCGTCCGATTATTGGTGAAGGAGAATCTCGGAAATGTGAAAAGAAAAGGTGTAAATTGGATAAATTTCTTCCTTCCCAGAGTACATTCACGAGCTTTCAAAACAAAAGCAAATTTCAAATTCAGTCGAAATTAGATTGCGATTCTGAAAATGTCATTTACTTAATTTCATGCAAATTGTGTCAAAAGCAGTATGTTGGCGAAACAAAAAATCGACTAAGATGCCGAGCAACCAGACACCTTTCAGATATTAGACTAGAGGAAGACACACATGTGGCTGAACATTTTAATCTTCCTGATCATTTAGTCACCCGTGACTTTGAAATTATGCCCATCGAACAGCTACCTCTTTCAGACACAACAGAGGAAACTGATAAACAAAGATCACTAAGAGAATCGTTTTGGATTAAAGAACTCGAAACACAATGGCCAAGGGGCATAAATTCGGACCCATGCCTCTCGGATCAACGTGAGATTATCCCATTTACTCTCACATACAATCGGAAAAATGTTGAAATTGCGAAAATCCTAAAGGATGAGTATCACAAATTACAGGACAATTTAAAACAACCATTCAACAAGCGTCCAGTAATTGCATTTAAGAAAAATCCTAATCTACGCGACATCTTGGTAAAAGCGAAACTCAAATAAGTGTTCAAAACATCAATCAATGATTTATCATTGTATACTAATCAGGCCATATGGCATCTATTAAACAAAATTGACAATCTCAGGTGATAAAATAAGCAAAAATATTTTCAATTTTTTTCAATTTTGAAAATTCTGAGCCGGTGCGTTTACAATATTACATACATACATACATACATACATACATACATACATACACGACAAAAGAAAACTATTTTTGTAAATTTTATTGTAAAAATTATATTGTTCTTGAAGAATTTTGACCATCAAAGGGTTAATTGATATAAGTAGAATTTTGACCGCTTTGAGGCGCTGTTGTCACAAAATGGGTTAAATAATCTAGCTATGACTTACCTGGGAGGGTGTGGGGGGGGGGGAGAAAGATGACACTTTCACGCCGGTCTCTTCCGTATGCACCAACGGGCCGACATCCACATACAGAGGCAACTCTGCTTATGTCTACCCTTCTTCAAACAAACGGACGACGCAATCTTCTTAGGAACTTACCATAGCTACGTGGAATGTACGTAGTCTGAGTGCAACATCAAAGAGGCAAGCCTTAGGTGCAGACTGTGAACACTATGGCATCGACATTGCATGCATTCAAGAGACTAAAGTAGCTAAACACTCAGAGCAGCAACTACAGACAGGCCATAAACTAATGCTCATGGAGCAAAAACAGGCCACATATGGGCTTTGTAATTGGACCAAGGGTCTTGGATCATGTCATTAGTTTTGGATACGTCAGTGATCGAGTTGCATTCATCGACCTGGCTATACCTACGCGAAAACACACCACCACTAAGTGTTGAATTGTCAACGCATACGGCCCAACTACCGAAAAAGCCAAAGAGAATCCAGCAATATTAGATTCCTTCGATGCAGAACTGAGCTCCGCCATTACAATTCCAGCTAGATGGCAACTGTTCGTGTGTGGAGATTTCAACTCCAAGCTGGGTCAACTCGGAATTGCGGACAAAAGTTCAGGACTTGGCTCATGCATGGGATCCCATGGAGAGGGCACACGCAACAGCAATGGAGATGCACTAGTGGCATTCCTTAGTTCCAATGATCTATTTGTCACAAATACGGCTTTCAAACACCCATGCCATAACCGGACAACCTGGACTGGACACATTACTGATACCAAAGCCCCAAAAGGGTCTAAGGCTACAACAGCTGTCTTCAACCAAATAGACTTCATACTATGCAAGACAGAAGCAACACCTTTACTCCAAAACGCTCATTCGTATGGAGGCACAGACCTCAATTCTGACCATAAGCTAGTCATTACACGCCTTCAGATGAACGATTTCTACCTAATATATAAACACCATACCAGGCAAGAGGGTAGAGTCACCTACAACCTACCCAAGCTCATCAGCGACACTGACACTCAAATGCCATACAAAAAAGCCCTCGGGGAGCAGATAACTAACATCGATGTCAGCTCTGATCCAATCGAATCCCTAACCAAAATACTGAAATCTATGGAATCATCTGCTACCAGCACCATAGGTATTCTTAAAAACAACCAAACTAGGTATACTGACGACCCTCTAGTAGTAAAACTGTCAGAAGAGCAGAAAGCATTACAGCTGCGCATCTATCAAAGTGGCCAAAGTGAAGACCACACCAAACTATGCTGGGAGCGCAATATTATTCTGCGCCACATTAGTGAATGCTTAAAAGATCTTGCTATTCAACAGGCAGACTCCCTAGCAGATGAAATCACTGCCACGGATGACTGTCACAAAATGTTTCTGGCAGCCCGAGCCCTGAGAGTTACTGACTACACACCACCACTGACTGTACACAACTCTGTAGGACACTTTATTGGGAGGGACGAGGGAAAAGACGAGGCGATCCGAGAATGGTTCAAGGAACAGTTCACTGACAACGGGGATAATCCTTGCACCCGTTCTCAGGAGATCGCAGGCCATTACTAACACCAATTAAAACAGCAGAAGTTGAGAAGGTACGTAAAGCCCTGAAAAATAGACGTGCATCTGGACCTAATGGCATGAGCAATGACCTATTCAAATATGCAAGTGGCATTATCTCAAAACCGATCACGCACCTAATCAATTCAGCTTTTATGCACCACCTTCCCATCGACGCTGTAGGCCAAGGCACCCTTATCGCGCTACCCAAGCCCAAGAAGCCACCTGGGCATACAGCCAATCTGTGGCCCATTGTGCTCCTCAACAACATACGGAAAATCCTATCCAATGTTACCCTATGTCGCACCCGAGACAAGATCGATTACTTCACCGGATCATGTCAAAGTGGCTTCAAACGTGGACGCAGCTGCGCAGACATTGTATGGGCTCAACACATGCTTGTGTCGGTAGTCATGTCCAAACACTGGGACTGCCACAAACTGGGAATTGACATGTCACGAACCTTCGACACAATTACACGCTCAAAGATCCTAGATGTACTACTCCAGGCCAGTTGCAATGAAGATGAGCTACGACTAGTGAGACTACTGCTTGCAGACACCAAGCTGAGAGTACGAGTCAAGTCAGTGAAGTCTGTAGAGTTTGCCACATCAATCGGCTCCCCACAGGGAGATGGTCTATAATCTGGTGCTTTTCACCTGCTATATTGCTGCCGCATTGAAATCTGTGCTGGAAAGTTCCACAGGACCAAACCCCTCAGTGGCAATACTGGGCATTCCACTAGAGATGGAATATGCCAACGATGTGGACCTCATAGACGAGGAAAAGAAACCCCTTGACGAACTTCTCCCAATAGCTGCAAGCAAACAAAAAATTGAGAATCTCTTTATGAATGAATCCAAACAGTGTTCACCCACATCTATCTATCGACAAAGCATGAAACTATTAAAAAACGTGGCGGCGAACCATGGAGGAAAAGTAAAATCATGGGCTTACTGCTTTGCAGTACTGTTGACATTTCTGCACGCTGCGTCATGGGGAGCATAACTTGATGCCCTTGATAAATAGGGTACGTTTATACAATGCAACCTGCGTATCCTTGATGCTGTATAACTGTAACAGCTGGGAAGCTCCAAAGGCAGCTCTAGACAAACTCGATGCCTGCCACCGCAAACACCTACACACCATCACTGGACACCGATTGCCAGACAGCATAATTTCCAACGATGCACTATACAAGATGTGCAATACGTTACCGCTGTTTGTAAAAGTCGCCCAGCAAAGATGTTTCATGTTTGGCCATGTGCTAAGGATGACAGAAGAGACACCACACAGAGAGCTTTGGAATTCGTCCTACTCTGAGCCAGCAAATACAAAGCCAGGAGAGGACGTCATTGCATAAATCTGCTAAGCGTGCTACGAGGTGACCTCAAGAAAGCAGGACTCGGTACACTCAAGTCAAGAATGGACCTGAGGAAGCTAAAGATTTCGGCCGAGGACATGACACAGTGGGCAAAAGCGAAGAAGGACTGATTGCAGCTGTAGGCTGTTTCTACTACTACAGCTGAAGAATACAGTAATCATACATCAAACATGTCTTACCTCTTGTTTTGAAAGAGTTGAGATGGTAGAATGACAAGTTTACTATGGTGATCTAATGAGCCAGAAGAAATAGTGCAGATGTAAACGCTCACATTCACACAAGCTCGTTTGAAAATAACATTTGTAAGATTGTATACTTTTAGATCCTTAAATTGTTTACCTCAATGTCTTGAAACGAAATAAATCTTAACATATGATGATTCCATTCCCGATTAGAACGTTTTGCTATATTAAACAATGACCATTTAATGCTGTCAATATTGAGCACAGTATACTGCTGCTAGTAATCTACTATTAACTAGAAATATGTAATAGATCACTGAAACATTATTGACAATATTGAAGGTTTCCCGTTGTTTAGAGAAACATACTATTATCATCATTGCGATTGCGGTGTTGTCAGCATCATTACGATCATCGTCTTCGACATTATCGCTGATTGCCCTCACCAATAAACTTGACAAACATCCGTCTCGTGGTGACTGACAAACAAATAGATCGCCATAATATTTGGCGACGAATGACTACACACTTTAGGCCAATTCTAGCATACCCATGTCTAGTTTGAACACACATCACATCCTTTTGCATTGCTCTCATTCGTGCCACCAATCTCCGAGCTAGTCACGAGGCCTGGATTGAATGACCTTGACAAGTCCGAACATCTACAGACCAAGCAATGAAGGAGGTCAACAGATGAACTAATCTCTCTCTATTCTTACTAATGTGCTATGAAATTGCGTGTCTCCGTTTGGTCTTCTCATTTCTTCTGAAATGCGCTGCCTTTCAGTTCATTTAAAACAGTTGTCTTCAATTTCAATTAATTTCAGTTTCAATTTGTTGTATATTTGTTCAAACCCATTCAAAATGTCATATGATGGACATCGTGCATGCCGACATGTCAATGGAACTCATTACTAGTGAAGCCGCGCTTTCTACTATATTGTCTATTAATTGTACAGCACCTGTCATCTTACAAGCTCGGATTAATTTTGTTATTAATATGTTGCCATGCATGTTCTTGTAACCATAAGATACACAGATTATATTTCAGTATCATGTCCTCTGGAACAAAAAGTGATAAGAAAGGCACAGTTTAAATAGTATGGTTATGGCACATGATGCCATTTTATAAGCATCCGGGTCGCTTATGACATTGATAATGATGATGATGAATACATCATTAGCACGCCACGAGTCGTTTGCGAAAATGAAGCTAATCGCGTCAATTTTAAATACCGCGGCAAGATGCAAATAATACAATATTAAATCACGTATATTAGCAAATGTCTATTTTATTAATTATTGAAAGCAACAACGGAAAACCATTAAAACAACATGGTGCCTAATGAAAACAAAAGGTCATTGCTGCCACAATGGTCTATGTGGCCCTCAACTGGCGAACTTATTGTATTTTTATGTTGTGCAATATTTGCACCTCAAACTTCCATTAGACTACTCTCTTTCCCATTTCTGTTTATTTTCTATCTCTGTTGCTGTAAGATGTTGCTGTACAGTAACGTTGATTTCAAACATGCACTAACTATTTACTTAGAAATATGGTGATATTTATCAGAAAGAGAAGATTACAGCCATACACACCGGAACCCCGCTAAAAGTCTAGAACTCAAGCGTAACTTAGTTTTGAGGCAAAATAATGATGTTCCTTTACCGCTCAGAATCTGGGAAATCGTTTATCCGTATTCCTACACTAAGTGCGCACACATTCTCTGTGTAGGTCTGCGGCCAACAGTCGCTTAGCTAGCTACCCCTCTTCCCATTATTTTGGATGTGAAGTTTTTCACAACAGAGATATGGTCGAGAATCCATACGACAATTTAAATACAGTCAAACAATAGACATTATCATCTACTTGTGTTTGACATCCCGGTACCTTGTATTAATATAAATATATGATATTTATTCCGGCCATGCGTGCTGATTCACTGCATAAACAAGAAATTTGAGCATCCCGCTGTGAAATATAAGGCATCAAATCCTATATACCACTCAAAATGCCTCAATTGATTATACTTCATAGCGACATTGTGATTTGTAACAACACACAAACCTGCACACTACGCAAAAGACTTGTATGACTTCACGAAAGCGATTTGTTTCTCCATAGGTTTTGCTTGTGGCGGTATGAATACAGGCATAATGGTTACTGTACGTTTTTTGACATATGTTTTTCCAATCTCGATAGGCTCGACGAAACGCTATTTGGCTCCATGAAAATACACTTTCTCGAGTTATTTAATTTGCGCGTATTACATGGCGTTGATAACCTGATGACGCGAGAGAAATGCCAGCAAGCTACATAAGTGTGAAATATTTTCGTACCACGTCACCCCGCCACTCTTGAGCGCCCTAGAACGGACATCTTGTAGATATGGGATTGTCTTGTGGGAAGTCATGACCCCGCTGGACATCTTATATGTCCGAGTAAGTCCCGAGTAAAATTCAGGTGTGAATACCAGGTGAGCTAATAGACTATGTCACCATGTATATTAAGATGTACCGATCAGCGGCTATGTTTAGATACGTTACTAGCACTGATCATCATCTATACTTAGATGCATTACCAGCATCGTATTATTTGGATATATATTATCAGCACTGGATGACTGGCAGCAGGTACGTCAGCTAGTGTGCAGGTACCGCTTCGCAGATAGTGAATCGAGTATGGTTAGCACCAGGTTGGAATCAATCAAAGAGATTAGATAGGACAAACGGGCTTAGTTAGTTACGTAGCGGTCTGTGTTCTCACGGAGCGTGGGACCAGATAAGCCGAGAATAACCCGGCTATGAGGAATGGTAACTCGTGGGCCGATTAACTCTAGCATTCTACAAGTTGCCGACTAATAGGCAATGAACATGACATGGACATTGTAGCGTCCTGTAGACGGTAGGTACACAATCGAAAGTTATGATCAAAAACATATCAATTGTAGAGGCGTGCTAGGACACAATCGAAAGTTATTATCAAAAACATATAAATCGAGAGGCGTGCTAATCCACCAGCAAGCCTTGGTATCAAACCAGCATTCGTCATTTTGGGCAGGTCATTCGTCAGGAATGACATTGGAAGCCAGCTGGAATTCTAAAATAAAGTTAAGAGAACGACAGATCCCATCACTCAAGAACCAGCCAAACCGCAGGTGCTAGGTAGAAAGCACCCTCCTGGGGAGGGAGGGTTGGGGTCTTGATTGGTCAAAATGATGTCATAATCCAATGAGAATCAGAGCAACCTCCGGCGGTGGGAAACCAAGATGGAGGGAGAATAGAAACTGAGATAGTACATAAGGGGGACTTTAACTTTAATCGAGAGTTCGGTCCGCCTCGCACCTTGTGAAACTCTTTGCTGAATGGTTTTAAGTAGGCAAGAGCTGGTCAAAGTGGGAAGCTTAGGAAACATTGAATTGTAATATTTAATGCTTGTGAATAGATCGCTAGGTAACAGTAAAAGTTACCAACTTTGTAGGTGTATTGTATAGTTAAAGTTAGCAAGTAAAACGATCACCTTGTGATATATACAAGGCAAAAGTTTGTCACATATTTGTTGTTATTCTGGAGAACACGGAAGACCACCGTGTCGAACCAATCGTTCTGAAGCGCACAGTTAGATCAGGCCCAGGCACTAATATAAATATCGTCAGATCTCTGTACCTACGAGGCGAGCTAGTGTCACGCTCCATCTTCATCGGTGGAACCTGTTGTCGCAGCAACCATCCGTACAAGGTTTCATCGAAGGGGGTAGAGCACACGTCATCAACGAGGGTAGACAACCCGAAATCTTCATTGGCTTCACCAGCCAGGATTCAGAGTGACAATAGTGAGTAGATAAGATATATGGCCCAACCAGAAACACCGCTAACTAATTCAGCCATTGTACTGACCGACGTCACTGACCGTGTATAAGCATTTATAAATGCTGCAAAGTTGTCAGAGAGCACACGTATCATACAGCATCGCGAGTATCGCGCGGGTGCTGCCGTGAAGATAACTACAGAGGTAATCTGCCCCGAGAAACCCAGTCTTCAAAGAATCATTATCAGCCTTCATTATCAGTACAAACGCAGAATGGCAACACCAGCCAAGCGAGGCATTGACCCTGCCATGCCACCCATGGAGGCACCGCTGCAACCCCAGCTTAGACCCGAGACCATAGCCGCCATGCAGACGATGGGAGTAGCAATGGCGGGAGCCATTGTTGAAAGCAGTAACCGTCGGGAAGCCGAGCGGGTGTCCCGGAGGGAGATCTGGGACACGATCTACCGCATACAGCCCTGTGACGGAGTAGTGCCGGAGGAGGTGAGAACCTTCCTCGATGAGACGCGGCGAGCATGGGTTGCTAATGAGGGACGGCTAGAGGGCATACCAGCCTACGTCATCCCCCGAGCGGCAAGAGGGCAGTTGTCCAGAGCCATAGATGGGTTCCTAGTGGGCAAGATCAGGGAAGATGTCACATTCGACGAATTCCACGACTATATAACGCTGAACTTCGTCTCAGCGAACGAAGGGGAGCGAATAAAATATGATCTCGAGGGCGTACGGCAGAGATGGAACGAAACCGTCATAACTTTTAACAGACGGTATCGGGAACTGAGCGCCCGAGCTTATCCTGTCGAGAACGCTGATAACCGGAGGACCATTTTGTGAATTTACCTCAAGGGACTATCCAACCACCGTCTCAGCAAGAGAATTGTCCGAAAGAAGGCCACCACCCTGGGCCGCGCTATTGAGATTGCAGAGGAGGAAGCCACCTGTGACGACCTGCTCTGAGCAATGAAAATAGATGAGCGGCAGGAGGAGAGCATGGAGGTAAACATGGTGGGTCCCGAGGAAGAAAAGGAAATATGGAGCGTAGTTCGCATGTTAAAGAAACAGATTGCTCAACAGAGCAAAATGATTGAGCAACTGTGTGGTTTGGTGAGCGACCTGCAGTTAAGAGAGCAGAAGCCGGTGGCTGGGGCCGCCCAGCCCACGAAGAAGACAGCCCCCGAGGCAAAGCAACGCGCCTCACCCTCGCCCCGACCAGTCAGAACTGGACGAGACTTGCAGCACATTACCTGCTATAATTGTGGCCGAGTCGGCCATTACAAAAGTGACTGTCGTCAAGCGGTACAGCCGAGGGAGAACGTCAGCAGACAGGCTGCCCAGCGACCCCAACAACCGCGACGGGCGCCGCCTATGACCTGTTCCCAGTGTGGGAGAGAAGGACACATGGCCCAGAATTGTTTTGGGGCATATATGAAACGGCAGATGACGCCTGCCGTAACGGTAAAGTGTTTTGGGTGTGGAAACGATGGACATTTCATTCGGGACTGCCCAAAGAATGGACAGGCAGTAAGAGAGGGGCCACCAACTGGTCCCGCATGGGCCCGATGAGGGGGTCCGCCAGCCCGACGCGTGATCAAGCGTCCTCGCAACGACGATCTCGACATCGACATCGTCGACCGACGGCAGTAGGAGAGAAACGTCATGCCGCGGGACTGTTCACGGATTATGAGAACAGACATGAACAATCAGATGCGGGCTCGGGACGAGTACGTCGACCGCGACGGATTTGTGTTGACCGGTGAAGGGACGGATGAGCATGGCCGTTATTCATACGGTGTCGGACAGGACTCATCCTCCCGTCGAAATAGTTATGCAGAAGTGGTTAGTGGACGGAGGTGTCCGTCAAACGACGACGGAGGAAACCGTTGGTGAATTCACCGACCGAGCAGTTTCTAATCCGTTTGAAATTGGATAAAAACGGTCCAACGGATCAGGGTGAGTACTTCCATGCCTTAGTGGATACTGGTGCTAGTACATCCTTGATTCGCAAGGATATATGGTGTAGCATGTTGAATGCTAGGCCATTGAAAAGGGCGAAGACGCTCTTGGCAGTAAATGGTTCCCCGATAGAAATTTTGGGGGAGACCCAAGTAAAATTCAATAATGCCTAACCTATTCCGAGTACGGTAGTAGCCAGAATGAGGCATGAATGTTTGCTTGGTGCGGATGCTTTGCACTTGGGAAATGCAAAGATTGACTATCAGGCCAAAGTTGTAGTATGGTTTGGCCAGATATATCCCTTTAGGTATCCCTATAGGGAACAGACAAATTATGTTTATGAGAGTTGTAAAGAAACGACCGGATATAAAGCTATCAACAAAGTGCTGGAGGACTTTGCAGATAACTTTGATATGGCTCGTCCAAACACTTTAGGATTGGTTCCCAAAGTGAAGTGTACGGTACCAACAGGAGATGCGTTTCCTATAAGGCAGAAAGCCTACCGTCTACCGCTTGCCAAGCAGTATGTAGTCAAGAATCAATTGGCTGAAATGCTGGCAGCGGGCGTCATAAGACCGTCGTCGTCACCCTGGGCGTCGCCCATTACGTTAGTGCCCAAGAAGGACGGGGACACGAGATTTTGTGTTGACTACAGGAAGTTGAATTCTGTATGTCGGAAAGACAGTTATCCATTGCCAAATATAACGGATATTTTTGACTCGATGCACAGCATAACGATATTTTCGACTATGGACTTGAAGTCTGGCTATTGGCAGATACCAATGGACAGCCAAGACATAGAGAAAACAGCGTTCGTTTGCAGTGAAGGTTTGTTCGAATGAATTCGGATGCCTTTCGGTTTTTGCAACTCAGGTGCCGTATTTCAGAGGGCAATGAACGATATTTTCCGAGAATTCGTGGGAAAATATTTGCATGTTTTTGTCAATGATGTAGTCGTATATTCAAGAAATCCGGCTGAACATGCACAGCATTTGCGTAAGGTTATGCGTAGGATTCGAGAATACAATTTACAGGTTAAGAAAAAGAAATGCGAGTTTGCCCACGAGTCTGTGGACTTGTTGGGGTATCGTGTTTCGGCACTAGGAGTGGCTCCTCAGGTTCAGAAGGTCAAGGTCATAATGGAAATGTCACCACCACGCGATGTGGGTGAGGTGAGAAGTTTCCTGGGAGCTACAGGTTATTGCCGCTCTTGTGTGCAAGGCTATGCCGAAATTGCTAAGCCTTTGATCGAGTTAACTAAGAAATATAAACGTTTTGAATGGGGTAAGGAGGAACAGCAAGCGTTTAAGAAATTAAGAAATTACAAAACTTGCTGTGCAGTGAGACGGTTCTCACCTATCCAAATCTAAATGCTCCTTATAAGCTTTATACTGATCCGTCTAGCTATGCGATAGGTGCAATATTGGTACAGCTGGATGGTAAGGGTGTGGAAAGAGTAATACAGTATGTAAGCCCTACCCTGAAGGACAGTCAGCTAAACTGGCCTGTAATAGAAAAGGAAGCTTATGCTGTGATCTATGCATTGAAGAAGCTTAGGCCTTATCTATTTGGCGCGCAGGTCACCATGTATACTGACCACAAACCCCTAAAGAGTTTGTTTGTGGGAGAAGTTAAGAACACGAAAGTGCAGCGCTGGGCGGTGCTGATTGCCGAGTATGGATGTAAGACACAGGCGATTTTGTCATACCGGATGTGGATGAGGGTGTGTTACCGCATGTCCCTCTGGAGGTATTTGACATTCCCTACGACGGGTTATGTGCCGAACAGACCAAGGAATACCCGGAGTTGTTTAAGAACACCCCGGAGGAGTACATGGTCAAGAACGGTATTCTGTATTCTTTAATTACGCCATCAGCGTTGGACGCTGAGTACCCCCAAATTGTCTTACCCAGCCTGTTCCGTGAGAAAGTGCTCCAGAAAGCTCATGAACGAGCTAGTAACCAAGGTCTGAAAAAGACCATCGGTATGGTAAGAGACTCGTTTGTGTGGACGTCTTTGAGGAAAGACGTGGTATGTATGCTAGAGATGTGTACGACGTGCCAGGTCAACCGACCTGTCACTACTCGACCACGTACAGTGAAATGCCCGTGGCCAATTATCCGAGTCAGATAATCGGCATGGATTTGATAGGTCCACTGTTGGAGTCAAGTAAAGGTAATGTGTATATCATGATGGTGATCGATCACTGTTCTGCGTGGGCAGTGGCATATCCGATTCCAGCTAAGACATCTCAAAATGTTGAGGACAAGTTCTTCAACGAGTACGTCGCTCGTCATGGTGTCCCTGAGATCGTGATACCGGATCAGGGGAAGGAGTTTTGTTCTAAGTCGCTAGAAGAGCGGTTTAGAGAGCATGGGATCGACCATAGAAGATCGAGTCCCTACCACCCACAAACCAATGGGCATACCGAGAGGTTCAATCAGACCCTTAAGGACTTAATCCAGAAAGGGGTTAACAATGCTTCTCGTACGTGGGAGGATGAATTGGGTGCGGCGTTAACCGCGTATCGCAGTACTCATCATTCCACGACAGGATATACGTCATTTTATCTGACCTACGGTCGACGGGCAAGACTGCCGTTTGCTATTCCAGTAGACACATTGCAGGATCTGGGTGAGAGACTGACCTGTCTCAACAATGCCCTACTGCGCACTCGTATGGAAACGGCTAGGTCTCGTGAGGTCCACCGTGAGCAGATTGACAAGCGTGCAAACGCTGGTGTATTTAAGGTGGGTGATTCGGTGGTCGTAAAGGCGGAGGAACGCATGAAGTTGACCTCTCACGGTGACCCCGAATATGAGATCTTTAAGAGCAATGGGCCAGTGGCCCATGTCCGGCATCAAAGGTCTGGGAAGGTGCGCATACTGAATATATCTAAGTTACGCGTAGTCGACTCAGAAATGTGCTGGAACACGGTACGGCCACGCCCTGTTCGTAACCCTTCAAAGGGTACGAAAGACAGCCATCATCAAAGGGTGGTGATGCTCCCAAGGTCCGAAGAAGGGCCAGAATCCGACCCTAAGACAACCCTTGGTAAGAGAGCTCGTAGGAAGCGACCAGCTTCTGATGATGAGCCGAGGGTGAGCATGGTGGGTAGGATGGTTGATAATAACATCAGTCAACCTGGTACGAGTGAGACTCGAAACCATGAGTCACCAATGAAAACTCACGTGACTCCCCCCCTCCCACCCACCCCCGGTAGTGATGGACAGCTCGGAGGAGGTACCCGAGAATATGCCCGAACCAATGGAATCGCTGCCAGTGCCGCGCTACTTTCTGTGCAAGCGCAGTCACGATCCTGAGGTCGAAACCGACAGCAAGAGACTCAGGATTGGCACGTTCGGCCGCGCCCTGTACGATGACTTCATCGATCGTATAGAGGCAGTTATAAGGCGACGTAGCCGCCGCTCGTGATCCTTCTGTCTATGATTTGTACCAGTAAACATCGCAGAGCGTGGAATCATGTATATTTTATGACTAGGTATGGCAATAGCTCTAGTGAGTTTAGTAATTGGACTGTGTAAAAAGTCTAGTGTACATAGATTACCGAACGGGGTAATGATAACTAACACCGAGGATATATCTGTTATCCGGGCTGAATGGACCATAGTGGTGTCTATCGACCACCCTTATTTGATTGCCAAATTTCTTGAACGGTTAGTGCAATTTCGTGTTCTTATTGCGGACATCGGTCAAAAGACTTCGTTGAGCATTCAAGACATTTTCGGTTTCCAACATCGGGTTAACAATATTAAGAAGATCGCTGTTAGGACACAACAAACTATGGTGAGTAGGGACAGTATACGACGCAAACGTGGCTTATTAGACTTTACCGGGGACAAAGCCTCGTCCCTATTCGGTACCGCTACCTCTGGTGATATAGATGCAATTAAAGAGGTAGTCAAAGTTGCTTTGAGGGACATGAATCGTTTGGTACATTTCTCCAACAAACTAGCGTCCCACGTGAAACTGGCATTCGTAGGGATCAGTACCAACGTTGACCGTATCAACCAAATTACCATGGCCTAGAAGACTTAACTAGAAATGTGAGCGATATGTTTAAGGTGCACGCCACCCGACAAGCCGACTTATACGCATTAGTGCGACTTGGACACATTATTGACTCTGCTGAAAGTGTAGTGTATAGCTACCAGAAGGCAGCAGCCCAGTTTCATAGACAAACGGCATCCCTAGAGTTAGGTAGACTAATGGAAGAATTATTCAGTCCTGCTGACCTCAATTCCCTGGCCAAGCAAGTTAGTGTGGGAAATCGACTGATACATCCGTATCAGTGGTACTACCGCAACGTGGTCGTGTATCCGTTATGGAAAGACGACTCACGACTCCATTACGTAGCGACATTGCCGCTAATTGACGGGGCGAATATATCGAATACGGGTTGCATGCGTGGCCGGAACCGCTAATGGCGAGGGGATACTACATGCATGTACTGATCGCGCGGACCAGCATCGGTCTTGACACCAAGACTGGATGGTACTTCATGCCATCCGAATGTCGCGGGGAGGAGCCCCGAGTGTGTCATGGTCCACTACGTGTCGATAAGACCCACGTTCCATGCATAGTAAGCCTGTTAACCAATACGACCGACAGTGCTTGTAATATTCAGCTCTCCGAATCAAATGAAACATCTAGCAAACTGTTTGCCGATAAGAAAATAGGCGTAGTGTTGCAAAAGTTCGGTGAAACAATGGATATACACTGCGACGGACGGCTGACCGACCGGTGTGTGGTGAGTAATGGAGTGTATGCATTGATGTCTGGTGAATGTGAATATAGCGGGAAAGGCTGCCAATTCGAGCCTGTTGCATCTTACAGTCGGACGTACACTCGGGTTAGCCTGGCCATTGAGATGCCCCACTTTGATGTGACCAGGGTTCTTAACCAGTCCATGATAGTAAATCATTTAAAAATGCAACCCTGGAACCATTTACAAAAGTCCAAGTATGTGCCGCTAGCACCATTATCCGCAATCGACCCAGTGATGGTCGATGGCATTGGAGTACGCTCTTTCGTATCGTATTCAGCGGGCTCCTCCGTTGTGGTGATTGTGATAGTGCTTATATTATATAAATGTGGTATTTTGAACCGCATGTGGATTTGGATCAAATGCAAGCCACCTGCGGCCCATAGTAGTGCGCCATGTCATATTCATCCTCCGCGACTGCGGGGAACTGCAGCCCTGCCGGTGATGGTGGAGATGTTGGCCGGGTCGTCACCTAACGCTGTTGCTAGGACTGAGATCGACCCGACGGCTGACCATGGGATAGACGTGGAGCTATACAATGACATTGGTACACCTAACGTGGATCTTAGTGACCGATTGGAATCATCCCAATGACATTTTGGAGTTAATTTCATATGCTGCGTGTGGAACACTCATGGGTAGAAGATTGACTTTATACTATTCTAGTAATAATTGCACATGATTTGTAATGGTATTTGCACTGTGGATTTATATGGTACTGATGTTATCGTATTAAGAGTATTATATTAATATCTTAATGATGCTATTAATGTGTTTCTGGGGATGGTCATTTGCGCATGATATTCCATTACCCGGACAAGTTTGTATTTTGTATAGGATTATGCTGTTTTCCTATGTTTCCGGGGACGGTCATTTGCGCATGATATTCCGTTACCCGGACATGCTTAGTTAACATTGTCGAGTTACGATATGTTATAATTATGGTGTATGACATAGTCTGGAGGACTCTGGTAGGGCGTGGTTTAGGTTGTTGATGGTGCACAACGAGTTAATTATCACTCTCTTTAGGCCTTAAGAGATGGCTAATTAACTTCGGTTGAGGGGCATCTGTAGATATGGGATTGTCTTGTGGGAAGTCATGACCCCGCTGGAAATCTTATATGTACGAGTAACTCCCGAGTATAAATTCAGGTGTGAATACCAGGTGAGCTAATAGACTATGTCACCATGTATATTAAGATGTACCGATCAGCGGCTATGTTTTGATACGTTACTAGCACTGATCATCATCTATACTTAGATGCATTACCAGCATCGTATTATTTGGATATATATTATCAGCACTGGATGACTGGCAGCAGGTACGTCAGCTAGTGCGCAGGTACCGCTTCGCAGATAGTGAATCGAGTATGGTTAGCACCAGGTTGGAATCAATCAAAGAGATTAGATAGGACAAACGGGCTTAGTTAGTTACGTAGCGGTCTGTGTTCTCACGGAGCGTGGGACCAGATAAGCCGAGAATAACCCGGCTATGAGGAATGGTAACTCGTGGGCCGATTAACTCTAGCATTCTACAAGTTGTCGACTAATAGGCAATGAACATGACATGGACATTGTAGCGTCCTGTAGACGGTAGGTACACAATCGAAAGTTATGATCAAAAACATATCAATTGTAGAGGCGTGCTAGGACACAATCGAAAGTTATTATCAAAAACATATAAATCGAGAGGCGTGCTAATCCACCAGCAAGCCTTGGTATCAAACCAGCATTCGTCATTTTGGGCAGGTCATTCGTCAGGAATGACATGGGAAGCCAGCGGGAATTCTAAAATAAAGTTAAGGGAACGACAGATCCCATCACTCAAGAACCAGCCAAACCGCAGGTGCTAGGTAGAAAGCACCCTCCTGGGGAGGGAGGGTTGGGGTCTTGATTGGTCAAAATGATGTCATAATCCAATGAGAATCAGAGCAACCTCCGGCGGTGGGAAACCAAGATGGAGGGAGAATAGAAACTGAGATAGTACATAAGGGGGACTTTAACTTTAATCGAGAGTTCGGTCCGCCTCGCACCTTGTGAAACTCTTTGCTGAATGGTTTTAAGTAGACAAGAGCTGGTCAAAGTGGGAAGCTTAGGAAACATTGAATTGTAATATTTAATGCTTGTGAATAGATCGCTAGGTAACAGTAAAAGTTACCAACTTTGTAGGTGTATTGTATAGTTAAAGTTAGCAAGTAAAACGATCACCTTGTGATATATACAAGGCAAAAGTTTGTCACATATTTGTTGTTATTCTGGAGAACACGGAAGACACCGTGTCGAACCAATCGTTCTGAAGCGCGCAGTTAGATCAGGCCGAGGCACTAATATAAATATCGTCAGGTCTCTGTACCTACGAGGCGAGCTAGTGTCACGCTCCATCTTCATCGGTGGAACCGGTTGTCGCAGCAACCATCCGTACAAGGTTTCATCGAAGGGGGTAGAGCACACGTCATCAACGAGGGTAGACAACCCGAAATCTTCAATCTGTCTATGGTCACAAAGCGCTTCGAAAAATTATAATGTGAAATAACTGTTCTTCTACTTGCGTACCTCAGTATGTGGTGTGGAGCACAGCTCTGGAAATGCAGGAGATGTCATCTGAGAGCATCCAGATTAATCATTTGCGTGGACACCTGGACACACCAGGAGAACCACCGTCTTCAGAATCTCTTGGTGCCGCCACTGATATTAAAACATTTTTAAAGGACAATAAATAATTGTTTGTTGCTCGGAGTACAGGAGATGGTGTCTCATAGCATAGCATTGTCCGATTCTCCTAGGATGGCACGCGGGACACATCAGACTGGTAGGTATGTTGTGGATGGGGTGGGGCGGGGTGGGGTGAGGGTAGGGTGGTGTGTGTGTATTGGAAGCCTCTCTCAGACAATTCCCCATTTAGCGTACACACTAAAGATCATTCCTAAATCCGCCACTGCAGGCTATTCCATCCAGGAAGTGATACGCCGGATGTGATTGCATTCGTCAATTCACTACACATATCGAATGTTGTTTAACTAAAATCAATGCCCTCATGTCTATGCGCATCATTAATATCACGCGGTCTATGCGTGCATCTGTGTCATCTCGGTGTAGATTTTATATATAACTGCCTAGTCTGATTGGGGACTAGAAATTTAATTAGTCTGTTTAGTAGGCCACTAGTAATGCTATTTCACAGTGGAATCCTATTCTACACACAATGCTCACTTTTGAACATGTAGGCCTATTGTCCAAATTATCTACTTTCCAATTATTGATTGTACATTGAATATCATGGCTCGGGTAAGTAGACACTCAACCATTGGTATCAACAACACCAAGCAAAATATTCAACGACTTAGCAGTATAGCTACTTTGAATTGGGATTCTGAGCATTTAGGGTTATCACTTTCTTGTACTTATAGGAGTTGATTAGATACATGCCCATATGGCTTTATTATATAGTATACTGCATTTCATCCTTACTGCCATGTAATTATTCTGTAGGGAGAGGGCAGAAATAAGTTGTTAGATCTTATGCCAAATCACTTTGTAAACATGATATGACAAAATATGTTAAAGCGTATATAAATTGATTCAACACATGTACAACGTGGGCGAGGCATGACTAGCGATGGGCGGGCTATAGCTAGAGATAGATCTCTATATTGGAGAAATTCAAGAAACATTGAAATCGCCATTTCTAACAAAGTTGGATGTCATCTTGAGATGGAAACGTTTAAATGTCACCATTCTGCTTAGCCATGGCCTATAGGGGCATACGGGCCTAAGTAATATGGCGCTGATGTTGATTGCTGTAAAGATCTACTATATCCGTTTGTGACTAGCATTCCCCTCCCACATACGCAAAGCTGAATCCACACCACCCTAAGTCATTGTGCAGTTGTTTAGTCCTATAAATAATGTTCACGTATCCAGAATAGAATAACAGAACATGTGGGATACCAGTAAAATATTGCTAATCAATAATGGCCACCATTAGTACATTCTCGCGTCATTTCCCGAAATCATGTTACGTGGGCTTTAAATCAAAGGCAGGAAACGCACATTTTTCACGCATCACTGAACATCAGGACAGCAACTGGCAAGCAATCACCAACCATTTATATTTATCTTTGTCAATGATTACAAACGTTATTGAATAGAGCGATAACAAATGGCAAGATGTGAAGTAACAGAGCCTGACAGAGATATCTGTTTTGGAAAGTGCTTCAGAAGATAAACAAATGTAGCAATTACTTCATCCAGCAATAAATGCCAATTGATCAAATGTGAGATATGAACGCGTGTAAGTACAGTATTTTAGAATAATATACACGCATAAAGACTTTTAGATTCTAGATGCAAATTATATATTCCACAAATATTAAACATGCAAACACAAATCTGACAGTGTTTCCCTGAGAAACTAAATCATTCACAGTTTTGTGGATATTACTTTGTGGTATTACGGAATCTTTTTGAATAAATCACAAAATCACTTATGATCAATTGCTCACATGCCTGGTTAAACCTGCGGTCTCTGGACTGAGATAGGACTGAGATGGGACTCTCAAACGAAACCGATAGCCCATGCTTCGTGCGAAAAAATCCAAATGGTATGAAACTACTCCAACTCTGTAAAATACAAATATCTACATGGTAAACGGGAAGGCTGATATAGATCGTGTATGGTGTATATTTCCCAATGTCTACATACAGGTTGATTATTAGCTAAAGCAATACAGTTCCATTACAATCATGTATATGGCGCAATTCATCAACATTCTGTGATATTATGGCATTGCTAATGATGATGAATATTCTACAGGCATGTCACAAGCCATTAACGCATTGGATGCATTTGCCATCAATTTTGGATAAATGGCAATAACAGATAAGACAAAATTAATATATCTACAACAGCTGACATCGATAATCAGTCAGTTTATTGGAAACAAAATAGAAACATATATAGAAAACTCAACTCAGTAAGGCGGCGAATGGAAGGATATAGACATTTGGTCACATTGTCCACATCTCCTCCCATATCGATTACATTGGTCCATGGCTCAGACAGTCAAACTAGACATATGTGCTTTCTGTTTCTATGCACAAACTATGTTCTATTTGTTTAGAAGTTGCTTGGCTCAAATATATGTAAAAAAATTACTCGGACCGGTCTATGACTCAGACTGCAGTCATGTAAATGGCATAATATCATCAACATTCGGGGCTATTGTGACATTTATAATAATGATGATGCGTATTTTACAAGCATTTTACAAGCGAATTGGATGTTTGCGTCATTAATTTTGAATACCGTGGATATAACAGAAAAATATAATATTAATATATAAACAAACAGCTGACATAAATAATCATAGTCAGAATGATCGAGGTAGTTGACAACAAAACAGAAACAATGTATATCGAAAAGTACAAGTCAATAAGGTGGCGAATGGCAGGAAATAATCAATCTGTCACAATGTCCACGTCACCTCCCATACTGATCCTGATTACATTGGTCCATGGTTAAGAGCTTCCAACTCTACATTCTACACGTGTAGACGTTATTCGGCTAGTATTATAGCATAGGCGTATAAGTTGAGTGGGTGGATGGGGATGGTGGCCACGTGATATAGACACATAGTTTTACTCGGCACGGTGTATTGCGAACTCGTGCTTAGACAATTGTAATAGCCTCATCCGTGCTAGCGGTACGATAGCGCAAGTTCTACTAGAGATACGGTGTTACCCGTTACGTGTCGAAGAACACTTTTGAGCTGTGGGTCAAAAGGCAAAATGTCATAATCATAGAAAATGGTGAAAATCGAAATTCTCTGGGATACTTATCTTTAACGATTTCATCATGCCATTGTAGCGTGAATGATAGGCCTGTGCAACATTTATAGTTGCACCAATTCAAGTACGAATTTCCCAGATACAATGGACCTTACCAGAGTACCCACCCATCATATGACGTCATAATGAACTACGTGATGTGTAGAATGATATCATAATGAATGACGTCATGGATGATGTCGATAATAACGTCACGGACGCATATTTGAAGACGGTCTATGCGTTGTTGTACAAATGGTATGCCTTTACTATTTAATAAATATTATGTTGAATATTTTGAAACTAATTTGACTGGGCGTTGTTGCTGCCATAGGCAGCAACAGCATCCAGTCAAATTAGTTACACAAAATTCAACAGCCTCCCTGCATAGTTTTCAGGAAATTGATAGTTAGGGCATTCGGGGATCGATCAATCCCAACACGGCCAGGTGTGGGTGGAGCTTAGCTAGTGATGGGTGGGGAAAGGCCCTTTGTGCAAGACCATTAGTGATAAACGTCTCACTATCACGTGGTAGCAGACCGGTATGCTCATGGATAAATCGATCAAATCAGTTACGTCAATCAGAAACAAGATATCATATCCCAGAATCCATTCTCATAACGAAAGCTACTGTCGATGTTCAGTCCACTGACGACAGTCGACAATGGCGCTTTGATCTTCTATTCTGAAGAATAATTAGTTTTTGCAAACTAAAATAATAACTATGTTTATTGTGTTATAATTACATCAGTGTATCTGTGTTCATGATCAATTAAATTCAGCCTCGTATTCGTTCCTACGTATCTAGATAATGTACAGTCACAAGTTACAGCCCCTAGTGTGTGATATATTGGCCACTCGATGACACCTAAGTTAACACTTTCATGTCGAGTCCGGCCAAATCAGTCCTCTGTAGTTGTCTTGAAGAATGTCCATACAGGCCAAGAGAAAACTATTTTTGAAAATTTATCACTGGAATGACTGTCTTGAGCCAATCATTCTAGTGGTCTTCTCTTGGTCTACAAATGGACGTTCAATAAGCAAATATCTTTTGTTTTCTTGACCAACTTTAGCCATTAAAGTGTTAAAGAGTCATTAGTTGATTCGGGGAATATAATGACCTCGATGTGTTGTTGCAACATACTAATATTCAAGGCAAGATTTATTAATATAAAGGCCCTTGGGCAGTAAATAGGGTCGACCAAGTGAGTGGTATCCTCTCCCATATACGGGTGTTCCGTGGTCCTCCCACGGACAGTAAATAGGGTCGACCAAGTGAGTGGTATCCTCTCCCATATACGGGTGTTCCGGGGTCCTCCCACGGACAGTAAATAGGGTCGACCAAGTGAGTGGTATCCTCTCCCATATACGGGTGTTCCGGGGTCCTCCCACGGACAGTAAATAGGGTCGACCAAGTGAGTGGTATCCTCTCCCATATACGGGTGTTCCGGGGTCCTCCCACGGACAGTAAATAGGGTCGACCAAGTGAGTGGTATCCTCTCCCATATACGGGTGTTCCGGGGTCCTCCCACGGACAGTAAATAGGGTCGACCAAGTGAGTGGTATCCTCTCCCATATACGGGTGTTCCGGGGTCCTCCCACGGACAGTAAATAGGGTCGACCAAGTGAGTGGTATCCTCTCCCATATACGGGTGTTCCGGGGTCCTCCCACGGACAGTAAATAGGGTCGACCAAGTGAGTGGTATCCTCTCCCATATACGGGTGTTCCGGGGTCCTCCCACGGACAGTAAATAGGGTCGACCAAGTGAGTGGTATCCTCTCCCATATACGGGTGTTCCGGGGTCCTCCCACGGACAGTAAATAGGGTCGACCAAGTGAGTGGTATCCTCTCCCATATACGGGTGTTCCGGGGTCCTCCCACGGACAGTAAATAGGGTCGACCAAGTGAGTGGTATCCTCTCCCATATACGGGTGTTCCGGGGTCCTCCCACGGACAGTAAATAGGGTCGACCAAGTGAGTGGTATCCTCTCCCATATACGGGTGTTCCGGGGTCCTCCCACGGACAGTAAATAGGGTCGACCAAGTGAGTGGTATCCTCTCCCATATACGGGTGTTCCGGGGTCCTCCCACGGACAGTAAATAGGGTCGACCAAGTGAGTGGTATCCTCTCCCATATACGGGTGTTCCGGGGTCCTCCCACGGACAGTAAATAGGGTCGACCAAGTGAGTGGTATCCTCTCCCATATACGGGTGTTCCGGGGTCCTCCCACGGACAGTAAATAGGGTCGACCAAGTGAGTGGTATCCTCTCCCATATACGGGTGTTCCGGGGTCCTCCCACGGACAGTAAATAGGGTCGACCAAGTGAGTGGTATCCTCTCCCATATACGGGTGTTCCGGGGTCCTCCCACGGACAGTAAATAGGGTCGACCAAGTGAGTGGTATCCTCTCCCATATACGGGTGTTCCGGGGTCCTCCCACGGACAGTAAATAGGGTCGACCAAGTGAGTGGTATCCTCTCCCATATACGGGTGTTCCGGGGTCCTCCCACGGACAGTAAATAGGGTCGACCATGTGAGTGGTATCCTCTCCCATATACGGGTGTTCCGGGGTCCTCCCACGGACAGTAAATAGGGTCGACCATGTGAGTGGTATCCTCTCCCATATACGGGTGTTCCGGGGTCCTCCCACGGACAGTAAATAGGGTCGACCATGTGAGTGGTATCCTCTCCCATATACGGGTGTTCCGGGGTCCTCCCACGGACAGTAAATAGGGTCGACCATGTGAGTGGTATCCTCTCCCATATACGGGTGTTCCGGGGTCCTCCCACGGGCAGTAAATAGGGTCGACCATGTGAGTGGTATCCTCTCCCATATACGGGTGTTCCGGGGTCCTCCCACGGACAGTAAATAGGGTCGACCATGTGAGTGGTATCCTCTCCCATATACGGGTGTTCCGGGGTCCTCCCACGGGCAGTAAATAGGGTCGACCATGTGAGTGGTATCCTCTCCCATATACGGGTGTTCCGGGGTCCTCCCACGGGCAGTAAATAGGGTCGACCATGTGAGTGGTATCCTCTCCCATATACGGGTGTTCCGGGGTCCTCCCACGGACAGTAAATAGGGTCGACCATGTGAGTGGTATCCTCTCCCATATACGGGTGTTCCGGGGTCCTCCCACGGACAGTAAATAGGGTCGACCATGTGAGTGGTATCCTCTCCCATATACGGGTGTTCCGGGGTCCTCCCACGGACAGTAAATAGGGTCGACCATGTGAGTGGTATCCTCTCCCATATACGGGTGTTCCGGGGTCCTCCCACGGGCAGTAAATAGGGTCGACCAAGTGAGTGGTATCCTCTCCCATATACGGGTGTTCCGGGGTCCTCCCAAGGACAGTAAATAGGGTCGACCATGTGAGTGGTATCCTCTCCCATATACGGGTGTTCCGGGGTCCTCCCACGGACAGTAAATAGGGTCGACCATGTGAGTGGTATCCTCTCCCATATACGGGTGTTCCGGGGTCCTCCCACGGACAGTAAATAGGGTCGACCATGTGAGTGGTATCCTCTCCCATATACGGGTATTCCGGGGTCCTCCCACGGGCAGTAAATAGGGTCGACCAAGTGAGTGGTATCCTCTCCCATATACGGGTGTTCCGGGGTCCTCCCACGGACAGTAAATAGGGTCGACCAAGTGAGTGGTATCCTCTCCCATATACGGGTGTTCCGGGGTCCTCCCACGGGCAGTAAATAGGGTCGACCAAGTGAGTGGTATCCTCTCCCATATACGGGTGTTCCGGGGTCCTCCCACGGGCAGTAAATAGGGTCGACCAAGTGAGTGATATCCTCTCCCATATACGGGTGTTCCGGGGTCCTCCCACGGACAGGAAATAGGGTCGACCAAGTGAGTGGTATCCTCTCCCATATACGGGTGTTCCGGGGTCCTGCCACGGGCAGTAAATAGGGTCGACCAAGTGAGTAGTATCCTCTCCCATATACGGGTGTTCCGGGGTCCTCCCACGGACAGGAAATAGGGTCGACCAAGTGAGTGGTATCCTCTCCCATATACGGGTGTTCCGGGGTCCTGCCACGGGCAGTAAATAGGGTCGACCAAGTGAGTGGTATCCTCTCCCATATACGGGTGTTCCGGGGTCCTCCCACGGACAGTAAATAGGGTCGACCAAGTGAGTGGTATCCTCTCCCATATACGGGTGTTCCGGGGTCCTCCCACGGACAGTAAATAGGGTCGACCAAGTGAGTGGTATCCTCTCCCATATACGGGTGTTCCGGGGTCCTGCCACGGGCAGTAAATAGGGTCGACCAAGTGATTGGTATCCTCTCCCATATACGGGTGTACCGGGGTCCTCCCACGGACAGTAAATAGGGTCGACCAAGTGAGTGGTATCCTCTCCCATATACGGGTGTTCCGGGGTCCTCCCACGGACAGTAAATAGGGTCGACCAAGTGAGTGATATCCTCTCCCATATACGGGTGTTCCGGGGTCCTCCCACGGACAGTAAATAGGGTCGACCAAGTGAGTGGTATCCTCTCCCATATACGGGTGTTCCGGGGTCCTGCCACGGGCAGTAAATAGGGTCGACCAAGTGAGTGGTATCCTCTCCCATACACGGGTGTTCCGGGGTCCTCCCACGGACAGTAAATAGGGTCGACCAAGTGAGTGGTATCCTCTCCCATATACGGGTGTTCCGGGGTCCTGCCACGGGCAGTAAATAGGGTCGACCATGTGAGTGGTATCCTCTCCCATATACGGGTGTTCCGGGGTCCTCCCACGGACAGTAAATAGGGTCGACCATGTGAGTGGTATCCTCTCCCATATACGGGTGTTCCGGGGTCCTCCCACGGACAGTAAATAGGGTCGACCAAGTGAGTGGTATCCTCTCCCATATACGGGTGTTCCGGGGTCCTGCCACGGGCAGTAAATAGGGTCGACCATGTGAGTGGTATCCTCTCCCATATACGGGTGTTCCGGGGTCCTCCCACGGACAGTAAATAGGGTCGACCATGTGAGTGGTATCCTCTCCCATATACGGGTGTTCCGGGGTCCTCCCACGGACAGTAAATAGGGTCGACCATGTGAGTGGTATCCTCTCCCATATACGGGTGTTCCGTGGTCCTCCCACGGGCAGTAAATAGGGTCGACCAAGTGAGTGGTATCCTCTCCCATATACGGGTGTTCCGGGGTCCTCCCACGGATAGTAAATAGGGTCGACCATGTGAGTGGTATCCTCTCCCATATACGGGTGTTCCGGGGTCCTCCCACGGGCAGTAAATAGGGTCGACCAAGTGAGTGGTATCCTCTCCCATATACGGGTGTTCCGGGGTCCTCCCACGGGCAGTAAATAGGGTCGACCAAGTGAGTGGTATCCTCTCCCATATACGGGTGTTCCGGGGTCCTCCCACGGGCAGTAAATAGGGTCGACCAAGTGAGTGGTATCCTCTCCCATATACGGGTGTTCCGGGGTCCTCCCACGGACAGTAAATAGGGTCGACCATGTGAGTGGTATCCTCTCCCATATACGGGTGTTCCGGGGTCCTCCCACGGGCAGTAAATAGGGTCGACCAAGTGAGTGGTATCCTCTCCCATATACGGGTGTTCCGCGGTCCTCCCACGGACAGTAAATAGGGTCGACCATGTGAGTGGTATCCTCTCCCATATACGGGTGTTCCGGGGTCCTTCCACGAACAGTAAATAGGGTCGACCATGTGAGTGGTATCCTCTCCCATATACGGGTGTTCCGGGGTCCTCCCACGGGCAGTAAATAGGGTCGACCATGTGAGTGGTATCCTCTCCCATATACGGGTGTTCCGGGGTCCTCCCACGGACAGTAAATAGGGTCGACCATGTGAGTGGTATCCTCTCCCATATACGGGTGTTCCGGGGTCCTCCCACGGGCAGTAAATAGGGTCGACCATGTGAGTGGTATCCTCTCCCATATACGGGTGTTCCGGGGTCCTCCCACGGACAGTAAATAGGTTCGACCATGTGAGTGGTATCCTCTCCCATATACGGGTGTTCCGGGGTCCTCCCACGGACAGTAAATAGGGTCGACCATGTGAGTGGTATCCTCTCCCATATACGGGTGTTCCGGGGTCCTGCCACGGGCAGTAAATAGGGTCGACCAAGTGAGTAGTATCCTCTCCCATATACGGGTGTTCCGGGGTCCTCCCACGGACAGGAAATATGGTCGACCAAGTGAGTGGTATCCTCTCCCATATACGGGTGTTCCGGGGTCCTGCCACGGGCAGTAAATAGGGTCGACCAAGTGAGTGGTATCCTCTCCCATATACGGGTGTTCCGGGGTCCTCCCACGGACAGTAAATAGGGTCGACCAAGTGAGTGGTATCCTCTCCCATATACGGGTGTTCCGGGGTCCTCCCACGGACAGTAAATAGGGTCGACCAAGTGAGTGGTATCCTCTCCCATATACGGGTGTTCCGGGGTCCTGCCACGGGCAGTAAATAGGGTCGACCAAGTGATTGGTATCCTCTCCCATATACGGGTGTTCCGGGGTCCTCCCACGGACAGTAAATAGGTTCCAACTGAGTGAGTGGTATCCTCTCCCATATACGGGTGTTCCGGGGTCCTCCCACGGACAGTAAATAGGGTCGACCAAGTGAGTGATATCCTCTCCCATATACGGGTGTTCCGGGGTCCTCCCACGGACAGTAAATAGGGTCGACCAAGTGAGTGGTATCCTCTCCCATATACGGGTGTTCCGGGGTCCTGCCACGGACAGTAAATAGGGTCGACCAAGTGAGTGGTATCCTCTCCCATACACGGGTGTTCCGGGGTCCTCCCACGGACAGTAAATAGGGTCGACCAAGTGAGTGGTATCCTCTCCCATATACGGGTGTTCCGGGGTCCTGCCACGGGCAGTAAATAGGGTCGACCATGTGAGTGGTATCCTCTCCCATATACGGGTGTTCCGGGGTCCTCCCACGGACAGTAAATAGGGTCGACCATGTGAGTGGTATCCTCTCCCATATACGGGTGTTCCGGGGTCCTCCCACGGACAGTAAATAGGGTCGACCAAGTGAGTGGTATCCTCTCCCATATACGGGTGTTCCGGGGTCCTGCCACGGGCAGTAAATAGGGTCGACCATGTGAGTGGTATCCTCTCCCATATACGGGTGTTCCGGGGTCCTCCCACGGACAGTAAATAGGGTCGACCAAGTGAGTGGTATCCTCTCCCATATACGGGTGTTCCGGGGTCCTGCCACGGGCAGTAAATAGGGTCGACCATGTGAGTGGTATCCTCTCCCATATACGGGTGTTCCGGGGTCCTCCCACGGACAGTAAATAGGGTCGACCATGTGAGTGGTATCCTCTCCCATATACGGGTGTTCCGGGGTCCTCCCACGGACAGTAAATAGGGTCGACCATGTGAGTGGTATCCTCTCCCATATACGGGTGTTCCGTGGTCCTCCCACGGGCAGTAAATAGGGTCGACCAAGTGAGTGGTATCCTCTCCCATATACGGGTGTTCCGGGGTCCTCCCACGGATAGTAAATAGGGTCGACCATGTGAGTGGTATCCTCTCCCATATATGGGTGTTCCGTGGTCCTCCCACGGGCAGTAAATAGGGTCGACCAAGTGAGTGGTATCCTCTCCCATATACGGGTGTTCCGGGGTCCTCCCACGGGCAGTAAATAGGGTCGACCAAGTGAGTGGTATCCTCTCCCATATACGGGTGTTCCGGGGTCCTCCCACGGGCAGTAAATAGGGTCGACCAAGTGAGTGGTATCCTCTCCCATATACGGGTGTTCCGGGGTCCTCCCACGGGCAGTAAATAGGGTCGACCATGTGAGTGGTATCCTCTCCCATATACGGGTGTTCCGGGGTCCTCCCACGGGCAGTAAATAGGGTCGACCAAGTGAGTGGTATCCTCTCCCATATACGGGTGTTCCGCGGTCCTCCCACGGACAGTAAATAGGGTCGACCATGTGAGTGGTATCCTCTCCCATATACGGGTGTTCCGGGGTCCTTCCACGAACAGTAAATAGGGTCGACCATGTGAGTGGTATCCTCTCCCATATACGGGTGTTCCGGGGTCCTCCCACGGGCAGTAAATAGGGTCGACCATGTGAATGGTATCCTCTCCCATATACGGGTGTTCCGGGGTCCTCCCACGGGCAGTAAATAGGGTCGACCATGTGAGTGGTATCCTCTCCCATATACGGGTGTTCCGGGGTCCTCCCACGGGCAGTAAATAGGGTCGACCATGTGAGTGGTATCCTCTCCCATATACGGGTGTTCCGGGGTCCTCCCACGGACAGTAAATAGGTTCGACCATGTGAGTGGTATCCTCTCCCATATACGGGTGTTCCGGGGTCCTCCCACGGACAGTAAATAGGGTCGACCATGTGAGTGGTATCCTCTCCCATATACGGGTATTCCGGGGTCCTCCCACCGGCAGTAAATAGGGTCGACCAAGTGAGTGGTATCCTCTCCCATATACGGGTGTTCCGGGGTCCTCCCACGGACAGTAAATAGGGTCGACCAAGTGAGTGGTATCCTCTCCCATATACGGGTGTTCCGGGGTCCTCCCACGGGCAGTAAATAGGGTCGACCAAGTGAGTGGTATCCTCTCCCATATACGGGTGTTCCGGGGTCCTCCCACGGGCAGTAAATAGGGTCGACCAAGTGAGTGATATCCTCTCCCATATACGGGTGTTCCGGGGTCCTCCCACGGACAGGAAATAGGGTCGACCAAGTGAGTGGTATCCTCTCCCATATACGGGTGTTCCGGGGTCCTGCCACGGGCAGTAAATAGGGTCGACCAAGTGAGTAGTATCCTCTCCCATATACGGGTGTTCCGGGGTCCTCCCACGGACAGGAAATAGGGTCGACCAAGTGAGTGGTATCCTCTCCCATATACGGGTGTTCCGGGGTCCTGCCACGGGCAGTAAATAGGGTCGACCAAGTGAGTGGTATCCTCTCCCATATACGGGTGTTCCGGGGTCCTCCCACGGACAGTAAATAGGGTCGACCAAGTGAGTGGTATCCTCTCCCATATACGGGTGTTCCGGGGTCCTCCCACGGACAGTAAATAGGGTCGACCAAGTGAGTGGTATCCTCTCCCATATACGGGTGTTCCGGGGTCCTGCCACGGGCAGTAAATAGGGTCGACCAAGTGATTGGTATCCTCTCCCATATACGGGTGTTCCGGGGTCCTCCCACGGACAGTAAATAGGGTCGACCAAGTGAGTGGTATCCTCTCCCATATACGGGTGTTCCGGGGTCCTCCCACGGACAGTAAATAGGGTCGACCAAGTGAGTGATATCCTCTCCCATATACGGGTGTTCCGGGGTCCTCCCACGGACAGTAAATAGGGTCGACCAAGTGAGTGGTATCCTCTCCCATATACGGGTGTTCCGGGGTCCTGCCACGGGCAGTAAATAGGGTCGACCAAGTGAGTGGTATCCTCTCCCATACACGGGTGTTCCGGGGTCCTCCCACGGACAGTAAATAGGGTCGACCAAGTGAGTGGTATCCTCTCCCATATACGGGTATTCCGGGGTCCTGCCACGGGCAGTAAATAGGGTCGACCATGTGAGTGGTATCCTCTCCCATATACGGGTGTTCCGGGGTCCTCCCACGGACAGTAAATAGGGTCGACCATGTGAGTGGTATCCTCTCCCATATACGGGTGTTCCGGGGTCCTCCCACGGACAGTAAATAGGGTCGACCAAGTGAGTGGTATCCTCTCCCATATACGGGTGTTCCGGGGTCCTGCCACGGGCAGTAAATAGGGTCGACCATGTGAGTGGTATCCTCTCCCATATACGGGTGTTCCGGGGTCCTCCCACGGACAGTAAATAGGGTCGACCATGTGAGTGGTATCCTCTCCCATATACGGGTGTTCCGGGGTCCTCCCACGGACAGTAAATAGGGTCGACCATGTGAGTGGTATCCTCTCCCATATACGGGTGTTCCGTGGTCCTCCCACGGGCAGTAAATAGGGTCGACCAAGTGAGTGGTATCCTCTCCCATATACGGGTGTTCCGGGGTCCTCCCACGGATAGTAAATAGGGTCGACCATGTGAGTGGTATCCTCTCCCATATATGGGTGTTCCGTGGTCCTCCCACGGGCAGTAAATAGGGTCGACCAAGTGAGTGGTATCCTCTCCCATATACGGGTGTTCCGGGGTCCTCCCACGGGCAGTAAATAGGGTCGACCAAGTGAGTGGTATCCTCTCCCATATACGGGTGTTCCGGGGTCCTCCCACGGGCAGTAAATAGGGTCGACCAAGTGAGTGGTATCCTCTCCCATATACGGGTGTTCCGGGGTCCTCCCACGGGCAGTAAATAGGGTCGACCATGTGAGTGGTATCCTCTCCCATATACGGGTGTTCCGGGGTCCTCCCACGGGCAGTAAATAGGGTCGACCAAGTGAGTGGTATCCTCTCCCATATACGGGTGTTCCGCGGTCCTCCCACGGACAGTAAATAGGGTCGACCATGTGAGTGGTATCCTCTCCCATATACGGGTGTTCCGGGGTCCTCCCACGAACAGTAAATAGGGTCGACCATGTGAGTGGTATCCTCTCCCATATACGGGTGTTCCGGGGTCCTCCCACGGGCAGTAAATAGGGTCGACCATGTGAGTGGTATCCTCTCCCATATACGGGTGTTCCGGGGTCCTCCCACGGGCAGTAAATAGGGTCGACCATGTGAGTGGTATCCTCTCCCATATACGGTTGTTCCGGGGTCCTCCCACGGGCAGTAAATAGGGTCGACCATGTGAGTGGTATCCTCTCCCATATACGGGTGTTCCGGGGTCCTCCCACGGACAGTAAATAGGGTCGACCATGTGAGTGGTATCCTCTCCCATATACGGGTGTTCCGGGGTCCTCCCACGGACAGTAAATAGGGTCGACCATGTGAGTGGTATCCTCTCCCATATACGGGTGTTCCGGGGTCCTCCCACGGACAGTAAATAGGGTCGACCATGTGAGTGGTATCCTCTCCCATATACGGGTGTTCCGGGGTCCTCCCACGGGCTGTAAATAGGGTCGACCATGTGAGTGATATCCTCTCCCATATACGGGTGTTCCGGGGTCCTCCCACGGGCAGTAAATAGGGTCGACCATGTGAATGGTATCCTCTCCCATATACGGGTTTTCCGGGGTCCTCCCACGGGCAGTAAATAGGGTCGACCATGTGAGTGGTATCCTCTCCCATATACGGGTGTTGCGGGGTCCTCCCACGGGCAGTAAATAGGGTCGACCAAGTGAGTGGTATCCTCTCCCATATACGGGTGTTCCGGGGTCCTCCCACGGACAGTAAATAGGGTCGACCATGTGAGTGGTATCCTCTCCCATATACGGGTGTACCGGGGTCCTCCCACGGGCAGTAAATAGGGTCGACCATGTGAGTGGTATCCTCTCCCATATACGGGTGTTCCGGGGTCCTCCCACGGGCAGTAAATAGGGTCGACCATGTGAGTGGTATCCTCTCCCATATACGGGTGTTCCGGGGTCCTCCCACGGGCAGTAAATAGGGTCGACCATGTGAGTGGTATCCTCTCCCATATACGGGTGTTCCGGGGTCCTCCCACGGGCAGTAAATAGGGTCGACCATGTGAGTGGTATCCTCTCCCATATACGGGTGTTCCGGGGTCCTCCCACGGGCAGTAAATAGGGTCGACCAAGTGAGTGGTATCCTCTCCCATATACGGGTGTTCCGGGGTCCTCCCACGGACAGTAAATAGGGTCGACCATGTGAGTGGTATCCTCTCCCATATACGGGTGTTTCGGGGTCCTCCCACGGGCAGTAAATAGGGTCGACCATGTGAGTGGTATCCTCTCCCATATACGGGTGTTCCGGGGTCCTCCCACGGGCAGTAAATAGGGTCGACCATGTGAGTGGTATCCTCTCCCATATACGGGTGTTCCGGGGTCCTCCCACGGACAGTAAATAGGGTCGACCATGTGAGTGGTATCCTCTCCCATATACGGGTGTACCGGGGTCCTCCCACGGGCAGTAAATAGGGTCGACCATGTGAGTGGTATCCTCTCCCATATACGGGTGTTCCGGGGTCCTCCCACGGGCAGTAAATAGGGTCGACCATGTGAGTGGTATCCTCTCCCATATACGGGTGTTCCGGGGTCCTCCCACGGGCAGTAAATAGGGTCGACCATGTGAGTGGTATCCTCTCCCATATACGGGTGTTCCGGGGTCCTCCCACGGGCAGTAAATAGGGTCGACCATGTGAGTGGTATCCTCTCCCATATACGGGTGTTCCGGGGTCCTCCCACGGGCAGTAAATAGGGTCGACCAAGTGAGTGGTATCCTCTCCCATATACGGGTGTTCCGGGGTCCTCCCACGGACAGTAAATAGGGTCGACCATGTGAGTGGTATCCTCTCCCATATACGGGTGTTTCGGGGTCCTCCCACGGGCAGTAAATAGGGTCGACCATGTGAGTGGTATCCTCTCCCATATACGGGTGTTCCGGGGTCCTCCCACGGGCAGTAAATAGGGTCGACCATGTGAGTGGTATCCTCTCCCATATACGGGTGTTCCGGGGTCCTCCCACGGACAGGAAATAGGGTCGACCAAGTGAGTGGTATCCTCTCCCATATACGGGTGTTCCGGGGTCCTGCCACGGGCAGTAAATAGGGTCGACCAAGTGAGTGGTATCCTCTCCCATATACGGGTGTTCCGGGGTCCTCCCACGGACAGTAAATAGGGTCGACCAAGTGAGTGGTATCCTCTCCCATATACGGGTGTTCCGGGGTCCTCCCACGGACAGTAAATAGGGTCGACCAAGTGAGTGGTATCCTCTCCCATATACGGGTGTTCCGGGGGCCTCCCACGGACAGTAAATAGGGTCGACCATGTGAGTGATATCCTCTCCCATATACGGGTGTTCCGGGGTCCTCCCACGGACAGTAAATAGGGTCGACCAAGTGAGTGGTATCCTCTCCCATATACGGGTGTTCCGGGCTCCTCCCACGGACAGTAAATAGGGTCGACCATGTGAGTGATATCCTCTCCCATATACGGGTGTTCCGGGGTCCTCCCACGGACAGTAAATAGGGTCGACCATGTGAGTGATATCCTCTCCCATATACGGGTGTTCCGGGGTCCTCCAACGGGCAGTAAATAGGGTCGACCAAGTGAGTGGTATCCTCTCCCATATACGGGTGTTCCGGGGTCCTCCCACGGACAGTAAATAGGGTCGACCAAGTGAGTGGTATCCTCTCCCATATACGGGTGTTCCGGGGTCCTCCCACGGACAGTAAATAGGGTCGACCATGTGAGTGATATCCTCTCCCATATACGGGTGTTCCGGGGTCCTCCCACGGACAGTAAATAGGGTCGACCGAGTGAGTGGTATCCTCTCCCATATACGGGTGTTCCGGGGTCCTCCCACGGACAGTAAATAGGGTCGACCAAGTGAGTGGTATCCTCTCCCATATACGGGTGTTCCGGGGTCCTCCCACGGACAGTAAATAGGGTCGACCGAGTGAGTGGTATCCTCTCCCATATACGGGTGTTCCGGGGTCCTCCCACGGACAGTAAATAGGGTCGACCATGTGAGTGATATCCTCTCCCATATACGGGTGTTCCGGGGTCCTCCCACGGGCAGTAAATAGGGTCGACCAAGTGAGTGGTATCCTCTCCCATATACGGGTGTTCCGGGGTCCTCCCACGGACAGTAAATAGGGTCGACCAAGTGAGTGGTATCCTCACCCATATACGGGTGTTCCGGGGTCCTCCCACGGACAGTAAATAGGGTCGACCATGTGAGTGATATCCTCTCCCATATACGGGTGTTCCGGGGTCCTCCCACGGACAGTAAATAGGGTCGACCATGTGAGTGGTATCCTCTCCCATATACGGGTGTTCCGGGGTCCTCCCACAGACAGTAAATAGGGTCGACCATGTGAGTGGTATCCTCTCCCATATACGGGTGTTCCGGGGTCCTCCCACGGACAGTAAATAGGGTCGACCATGTGAGTGGTATCCTCTCCCATATATGGGTGTTCCGGGGTCCTCCCACGGACAGTAAATAGGGTCGACCATGTGAGTGATATCCTCTCCCATATACGGGTGTTCCGGGGTCCTCCCACGGACAGTAAATAGGGTCGACCGAGTGAGTGGTATCCTCTCCCATATACGGGTGTTCCGGGGTCCTCCCACGGACAGTAAATAGGGTCGACCATGTGAGTGGTATCCTCTCCCATATACGGGTGTTCCGGGGTCCTCCCACGGACAGTAAATAGGGTCGACCATGTGAGTGGTATCCTCTCCCATATACGGGTGTTCCGGGGTCCTCCCACGGACAGTAAATAGGGTCGACCATGTGAGTGGTATCCTCTCCCATATACGGGTGTTCCGGGGTCCTCCCACGGACAGTAAATAGGGTCGACCATGTGAGTGGTATCCTCTCCCATATACGGGTGTTCCGGGGTCCTCCCACGGACAGTAAATAGGGTCGACCATGTGAGTGGTATCCTCTCCCATATACGGGTGTTCCGGGGTCCTCCCACGGACAGTAAATAGGGTCGACCAAGTGAGTGGTATCCTCTCCCATATACGGGTGTTCCGGGGTCCTCACACGGACAGTAAATAGGGTCGACCATGTGAGTGGTATCCTCTCCCATATACGGGTGTTCCGGGGTCCTCCCACGGACAGTAAATAGGGTCGACCAAGTGAGTGGTATCCTCTCCCATATACGGGTGTTCCGGGGTCCTCCCACGGACAGTAAATAGGGTCGACCAAGTGAGTGGTATCCTCTCCCATATACGGGTGTTCCGGGGTCCTCCCACGGACAGTAAATAGGGTCGACCAAGTGAGTGGTATCCTCTCCCATATACGGGTGTTCCGGGGTCCTCCCACGGACAGTAAATAGGGTCGACCATGTGAGTGGTATCCTCTCCCATATACGGGTGTTCCGGGGTCCTCCCACGGACAGTAAATAGGGTCGACCAAGTGAGTGGTATCCTCTCCCATATACGGGTGTTCCGGGGTCCTCCCACGGACAGTAAATAGGGTCGACCAATTGAGTGGTATCCTCTCCCATATACGGGTGTTCCGGGGTCCTCCCACGGACAGTAAATAGGGTCGACCAAGTGAGTGGTATCCTCTCCCATATACGGGTGTTCCGGGGTCCTCCCACGGACAGTAAATAGGGTCGACCATGTGAGTGGTATCCTCTCCCATATACGGGTGTTCCGGGGTCCTCCCACGGACAGTAAATAGGGTCGACCAAGTGAGTGGTATCCTCTCCCATATACGGGCGGGTGTTCCGGGGTCCTCCCACGGACAGTAAATAGGGTCGACCAAGTGAGTGGTATCCTCTCCCATATACGGGTGTTCCGGGGTCCTCCCACGGACAGTAAATAGGGTCGACCATGTAAGTGGTATCCTCTCCCATATACGGGTGTTCCGGGGTCCTCCCACGGACAGTAAATAGGGTCGACCATGTGAGTGGTATCCTCTCCCATATACGGGTGTTCCGGGGTCCTCCCACGGACAGTAAATAGGGTCGACCAAGTGAGTGGTATCCTCTCCCATATACGGGTGTTCCGGGGTCCTCCCACGGACAGTAAATAGGGTCGACCATGTGAGTGGTATCCTCTCCCATATACGGGTGTTCCGGGGTCCTCCCACGGACAGTAAATAGGGTCGACCGAGTGAGTGGTATCCTCTCCCATATACGGGTGTTCCGGGGTCCTCCCACGGACAGTAAATAGGGTCGACCATGTGAGTGGTATCCTCTCCCATATACGGGTGTTCCGGGGTCCTCCCACGGACAGTAAATAGGGTCGACCAAGTGAGTGGTATCCTCTCCCATATACGGGTGTTCCGGGGTCCTCACACGGACAGTAAATAGGGTCGACCATGTGAGTGGTATCCTCTCCCATATACGGGTGTTCCGGGGTCCTCCCACGGACAGTAAATAGGGTCGACCATGTGAGTGGTATCCTCTCCCATATACGGGTGTTCCGGGGTCCTCCCACGGACAGTAAATAGGGTCGACCAAGTGAGTGGTATCCTCTCCCATATACGGGCGGGTGTTCCGGGGTCCTCCCACGGACAGTAAATAGGGTCGACCAAGTGAGTGGTATCCTCTCCCATATACGGGTGTTCCGGGGTCCTCCCACGGACAGTAAATAGGGTCGACCATGTAAGTGGTATCCTCTCCCATATACGGGTGTTCCGGGGTCCTCCCACGGACAGTAAATAGGGTCGACCATGTGAGTGGTATCCTCTCCCATATACGGGTGTTCCGGGGTCCTCCCACGGACAGTAAATAGGGTCGACCAAGTGAGTGGTATCCTCTCCCATATACGGGTGTTCCGGGGTCCTCCCACGGACAGTAAATAGGGTCGACCATGTGAGTGGTATCCTCTCCCATATACGGGTGTTCCGGGGTCCTCCCACGGACAGTAAATAGGGTCGACCGAGTGAGTGGTATCCTCTCCCATATACGGGTGTTCCGGGGTCCTCCCACGGACAGTAAATAGGGTCGACCATGTGAGTGGTATCCTCTCCCATATACGGGTGTTCCGGGGTCCTCCCACGGACAGTAAATAGGGTCGACCAAGTGAGTGGTATCCTCTCCCATATACGGGTGTTCCGGGGTCCTCACACGGACAGTAAATAGGGTCGACCATGTGAGTGGTATCCTCTCCCATATACGGGTGTTCCGGGGTCCTCCCACGGACAGTAAATAGGGTCGACCAAGTGAGTGGTATCCTCTCCCATATACGGGTGTTCCGGGGTCCTCCCACGGACAGTAAATAGGGTCGACCAAGTGAGTGGTATCCTCTCCCATATACGGGTGTTCCGGGGTCCTCCCACGGACAGTAAATAGGGTCGACCAAGTGAGTGGTATCCTCTCCCATATACGGGTGTTCCGGGGTCCTCCCACGGACAGTAAATAGGGTCGACCATGTGAGTGGTATCCTCTCCCATATACGGGTGTTCCGGGGTCCTCCCACGGACAGTAAATAGGGTCGACCAAGTGAGTGGTATCCTCTCCCATATACGGGTGTTCCGGGGTCCTCCCACGGACAGTAAATAGGGTCGACCATGTGAGTGGTATCCTCTCCCATATACGGGTGTTCCGGGGTCCTCCCACGGACAGTAAATAGGGTCGACCGAGTGAGTGGTATCCTCTCCCATATACGGGTGTTCCGGGGTCCTCCCACGGACAGTAAATAGGGTCGACCATGTGAGTGGTATCCTCTCCCATATACGGGTGTTCCGGGGTCCTCCCACGGACAGTAAATAGGGTCGACCATGTGAGTGGTATCCTCTCCCATATACGGGTGTTCCGGGGTCCTCCCACGGACAGTAAATAGGGTCGACCGAGTGAGTGGTATCCTCTCCCATATACGGGTGTTCCGGGGTCCTCCCACGGACAGTAAATAGGGTCGACCAAGTGAGTGGTATCCTCTCCCATATACGGGTGTTCCGGGGTGCTCCCACGGACAGTAAATAGGGTCGACCATGTGAGTGGTATCCTCTCCCATATACGGGTGTTCCGGGGTCCTCCCACGGACAGTAAATAGGGTCGACCGAGTGAGTGGTATCCTCTCCCATATACGGGTGTTCCGGGGTCCTCCCACGGACAGTAAATAGGGTCGACCGAGTGAGTGGTATCCTCTCCCATATACGGGTGTTCCGGGGGCCTCCCACGGACAGTAAATAGGGTCGACCATGTGAGTGGTATCCTCTCCCATATACGGGTGTTCCGGGGTCCTCCCACGGACAGTAAATAGGGTCGACCGAGTGAGTGGTATCCTCTCCCATATACGGGTGTTCCGGGGTCCTCCCACGGGCAGTAAATAGGGTCGACCGAGTGAGTGGTATCCTCTCCCATATACGGGTGTTCCGGGGTCCTCCCACGGGCAGTAAATAGGGTCGACCGAGTGAGTGGTATCCTCTCCCATATACGGGTGTTCCGGGGTCCTCCCACGGGCAGTAAATAGGGTCGACCGAGTGAGTGGTATCCTCTCCCATATACGGGTGTTCCGGGGTCCTCCCACGGGCAGTAAATAGGGTCGACCGAGTGAGTGGTATCCTCTCCCATATACGGGTGTTCCGGGGTCCTCCCACGGGCAGTAAATAGGGTCGACCGAGTGAGTGGTATCCTCTCCCATATACGGGTGTTCCGGGGGCCTCCCACGGGCAGTAAATAGGGTCGACCGAGTGAGTGGTATCCTCTCCCATATACGGGTGTTCCGGGGTCCTCCCACGGGCAGTAAATAGGGTCGCCCGAGTGAGTGGTATCCTCTCCCATATACGGGTGTTCCGGGGTCCTCCCACGGGCAGTAAATAGGGTCGACCGAGTGAGTGGTATCCTCTCCCATATACGGGTGTTCCGGGGTCCTCCCACGGACAGTAAATAGGGTCGACCGAGTGAGTGGTATCCTCTCCCATATACGGGTGTTCCGGGGTCCTCCCACGGGCAGTAAATAGGGTCGACCGAGTGAGTGGTATCCTCTCCCATATATGGGTGTTCCGGGGGCCTCCCACGGGCAGTAAATAGGGTCGACCGAGTGAGTGGTATCCTCTCCCATATACGGCTGTTCCGGGGTCCTCCCACGGACAGTAAATAGGGTCGACCGAGTGAGTGGTATCCTCTCCCATATACGGGTGTTCCGGGGTCCTCCCACGGACAGTAAATAGGGTCGACCGAGTGAGTGGTATCCTCTCCCATATACGGGTGTTCCGGGGTCCTCCCACGGACAGTAAATAGGGTCGACCGAGTGAGTGGTATCCTCTCCCATATACGGGTGTTCCGGGGTCCTCTCACGGACAGTAAATAGGGTCGACCGAGTGAGTGGTATCCTCTCCCATATACGGGTGTTCCGGGGTCCTCCCACGGACAGTAAATAGGGTCGACCGAGTGAGTGGTATCCTCTCCCATATACGGGTGTTCCGGGGTCCTCCCACGGACAGTAAATAGGGTCGACCGAGTGAGTGGTATCCTCTCCCATATACGGGTGTTCCGGGGTCCTCCCACGGACAGTAAATAGGGTCGACCGAGTGAGTGGTATCCTCTCCCATATACGGGTGTTCCGGGGTCCTCCCACGGACAGTAAATAGGGTCGACCGAGTGAGTGGTATCCTCTCCCATATACGGGTGTTCCGGGGTCCTCCCACGGACAGTAAATAGGGTCGACCGAGTGAGTGGTATCCTCTCCCATATACGGGTGTTCCGGGGTCCTCCCACGGACAGTAAATAGGGTTGACCGAGTGAGTGGTATCCTCTCCCATATACGGGTGTTCCGGGGTCCTCCCACGGACAGTAAATAGGGTCGACCGAGTGAGTGGTATCCTCTCCCATATACGGGTGTTCCGGGGTCCTCCCACGGACAGTAAATAGGGTCGACCGAGTGAGTGGTATCCTCTCCCATATACGGGTGTTCCGGGGTCCTCCCACGGACAGTAAATAGGGTCGACCGAGTGAGTGGTATCCTCTCCCATATACGGGTGTTCCGGGGTCCTCCCACGGACAGTAAATAGGGTCGACCGAGTGAGTGGTATCCTCTCCCATATACGGGTGTTCCGGGGTCCTCCCACGGACAGTAAATAGGGTCGACCGAGTGAGTGGTATCCTCTCCCATATACGGGTGTTCCGGGGTCCGCCCACGGACAGTAAATAGGGTCGACCGAGTGAGTGGTATCCTCTCCCATATACGGGTGTTCCGGGGTCCTCCCACGGACAGTAAATAGGGTCGACCGAGTGAGTGGTATCCTCTCCCATATACGGGTGTTCCGGGGTCCTCCCACGGACAGTAAATAGGGTCGACCGAGTGAGTGGTATCCTCTCCCATATACGGGTGTTCCGGGGTCCTCCCACGGACAGTAAATAGGGTCGACCGAGTGAGTGGTATCCTCTCCCATATACGGGTGTTCCGGGGTCCTCCCACGGACAGTAAATAGGGTCGACCGAGTGAGTGGTATCCTCTCCCATATACGGGTGTTCCGGGGTCCTCCCACGGACAGTAAATAGGGTCGACCGAGTGAGTGGTATCCTCTCCCATATACGGGTGTTCCGGGGTCCTCCCACGGACAGTAAATAGGGTCGACCGAGTGAGTGGTATCCTCTCCCATATACGGGTGTTCCGGGGTCCTCCCACGGACAGTAAATAGGGTCGACCGAGTGAGTGGTATCCTCTCCCATATACGGGTGTTCCGGGGTCCTCCCACGGACAGTAAATAGGGTCGACCGAGTGAGTGGTATCCTCTCCCATATACGGGTGTTCCGGGGTCCTCCCACGGACAGTAAATAGGGTCGACCGAGTGAGTGGTATCCTCTCCCATATACGGGTGTTCCGGGGTCCTCCCACGGACAGTAAATAGGGTCGACCGAGTGAGTGGTATCCTCTCCCATATACGGGTGTTCCGGGGTCCTCCCACGGACAGTAAATAGGGTCGACCGAGTGAGTGGTATCCTCTCCCATATCCGGGTGTTCCGGGGTCCTCCCACGGACAGTAAATAGGGTCGACCAAGTGAGTGGTATCCTCTCCCATATACGGGTGTTCCGGGGGTCCTCCCACGGACAGTAAATAGGGTCGACCATGTGAGTGGTATCCTCTCCCATATACGGGTGTTCCGGGGTCCTCCCACGGACAATAAATAGGGTCGACCATGTGAGTGGTATCCTCTCCCATATACGGGTGTTCCGGGGTCCTCCCACGGACAGTAAATAGGGTCGACCATGTGAGTGGTATCCTCTCCCATATACGGGTGTTCCGGGGTCCTCCCACGGACAGTAAATAGGGTCGACCATGTGAGTGGTATCCTCTCCCATATACGGGTGTTCCGGGGTCCTCCCACGGACAATAAATAGGGTCGACCATGTGAGTGGTATCCTCTCCCATATACGGGTGTTCCGGGGTCCTCCCACGGACAGTAAATAGGGTCGACCATGTAAGTGGAATCCTCTCCCATATACGGGTGTTCCGGGGTCCTCCCACGGACAGTAAATAGGGTCGACCATGTAAGTGGTATCCTCTCCCATATACGGGTGTTCCGGGGTCCTCCCACGGACAGTAAATAGGGTCGACCATGTACGTGGTATCCTCTCCCATATACGGGTGTTCCGGGGTCCTCCCACGGACAATAAATAGGGTCGACCATGTGAGTGGTATCCTCTCCCATATACGGGTGTTCCGGGGTCCTCCCACGGACAGTAAATAGGGTCGACCATGTGAGTGGTATCCTCTCCCATATACGGGTGTTCCGGGGTCCTCCCACGGACAATAAATAGGGTCGACCATGTGAGTGGTATCCTCTCCCATATACGGGTGTTCCGGGGTCCTCCCACGGACAGTAAATAGGGTCGACCATGTAAGTGGTATCCTCTCCCATATACGGGTGTTCCGGGGTCCTCCCACGGACAGTAAATAGGGTCGACCATGTAAGTGGTATCCTCTCCCATATACGGGTGTTCCGGGGTCCTCCCACGGACAATAAATAGGGTCGACCATGTAAGTGGTATCCTCTCCCATATACGGGTGTTTCGGGGTCCTCCCACGGACAGTAAATAGGGTCGACCATGTAAGTGGTATCCTCTCCCATATACGGGTGTTCCGGGGTCCTCCCACGGACAATAAATAGGGTCGACCATGTAAGTGGTATCCTCTCCCATATACGGGTGTTCCGGGGTCCTCCCACGGGCAGTAAATAGGGTCGACCATGTGAGTGGTATCCTCTCCCATATACGGGTGTTCCGGGGTCCTCCCACGGACAAAATTAGAAACTAGATGCTCTGACTCATTTAATCTAATTTTCAGTTTTGTCCGGGTGTGAGGAGGAGGGGGGGTTGTGAGGAGGAGGGGGTGTGTGAGGAGGAGGGGGTGTGTGAGGAGGAGGGGGGGTGGGAGGAGGAGGGGGGCGGGTGTGAGGAGGAGGGGGGATGGGAGGAGGAGGGGGGTGTGAGGAGGAGGGGTGGGGGTGGGGGTGGGAGGAGGAGGGCTGGTAGAGGCTGCATGCACCAGTAATGCTACATGACTCTGAAATCTCGTGATTTGAGAAAACAGATTTATTAGAACGTTGTTAGTTAAAATTACTTTTAAAATTACTTAACAAATGAGGTAAAGTACACAGAACGTAATGATATATATAGAGTTAAGAAAATGTCCATTAGATATAGCTATACAATGTAATATGATTCGTTTCTGGGCAGACACGGTAAATGCAAGATATGGAAAGTTATCCTCTATTATTTATTATACGTGTTTATATTACAGCAAAGAGAAAAATATAAAATTTAAATGGATAGAACATATAAAAGCAATACTTAACTCAATAGGGTGCATTGAAATATTTGGCACTGAAAACATAAACAAAATATGTATAGGTCAGCCGATAAAGACTGTTTTACAAAACCAATTTAAAGAAAAATTTATAGAAGAAATCAGCTAGTCAAGCCGCTTGTCATTTGGAGGGAGATAAAGACTGATTTTCTATTCTAAAAGTATTTTTTAATTTTGCCCTGCTGAGATGCTATCAACCTTTGTCATAAATTACAAATTAGCCTTTGAAATTGGGAGTTGGACGTGAATTGAAAGAAATTGGTCAGCCTTCCCAATCCTAAATCCGGGCCTGAAAGAAACATTAGTTGATAGATTAGACATTGTTGGTATAATCAATCTTTCTGGTCATATAATGCTCTTGATGTATGGGTAATACATAATAATATTTATACAGAAAGTCCAGGCCTGTCACTCGCATCCGTTACCGTTATTTGCACCCCATCTTCCTCGCAGGAAATTATATTTAAAACTAGATCACAATTACTGAAGTAACTGTAAATCTGCGATGACTGGGCATTAAGGAGTATTATAAGCCCTCTTCTCATATGATCATTAAACATGTCTGATGCTGATCTGATAAAAAGTGTAAGTGTTGTCACAGTTCAAAGATCCATAGTTGAAATTCACATACTTTTACACAGGGTATGGAAAAGCTGATTTCTTGAAAACCGATAGCCTTGACCCTAAAGTATAAAATAATGTGTCGTGATTTGCTGTAGCAAAATTTGTATTAAATGTCAAATAAAGGACAGATTAATGAATTAAAGGTAAAGGGAAGGCAATTCATGCAAAAAACTCATAATCTTTTTTTGTCATGAATTACCTCCCTTTACCTGTTGAAGATGATGAAGTGCATGTAACTTATGACAAACATGAAAACTGGAAAGCCTTACTCATGAATGACCTTGACCCCAACGGCGATATTAAAATTTGTATTGGAATATTTTTAGATCTCTCAATGTTCTAGAATCTGGCCGGGTTTGAAGAGAATCGGAAGAAAACTATAGGAGATAACACTGTTCCAATATTGTTCCCATAGGTTTACTATGGGGATATGTAGAACCCAAAAGCTGATTTTCTCGAAAACTGTTGGCCGGATCAACTTTAAATGTTGATGTCTGGCCATGAAGAAATAGTATAAGGCCTCTTCTAATAAAGAGATGAAATAAAGTGTGTCTTCAAACATGCTCTTTGAAGTTGCATGATGAAAGGCAGGTAACTTATGCCAAACATGAAAACTGGAAAGCTTTACCCATTAACGAAACATTCCTGTTAGAATGAACTTAGAACAGACTTAAAGATGCCTAAAGAGAAATTAAAATTTTCATTGGAAATTTTTTAAATCTCTTAATGTTCTAAAATCTGGCCAGGTTTGAAGAGAATCGGAAGAAAACTATAGGAGATAACACTGTTCCAATAGTGATCCCATAGGTTTACTATAGGGGTATGTGGCAACCAAAAGCTGATTTTCTCTAAAACCTTTGGTCGGATCATCTTTAAATTTGATACCAAATCAGGTCAGTATGAGAGCTAGAAGTTTCAAGTCGATCGACCCAAAACTCATTTTGGCGGGCATTTTGGAAAAAGAAATTTGAAAAAGATTTGTTTTTTCAACCACGAATTCATTAACACACGTGTCATG
>CM067370.1:11507689-11522600 GCA_034401795.1 Chaetoderma sp. LZ-2023a | reverse complement strand
TCAAGCTTTGGGTGAAATAATATTGTCTTGTATGTTTAGCGTAGCTCTCCTGTCTTTTCATGATTCAATTATCTTGATACCCAAATTCGTGGTGGGTTGGTGGGGGTGGGGGGGGGTGGCAGTTGGATTACTACGCCAATGACCTGACTGGGAGCTGTTGCTGTTTATGGCAAAAGCAGGTTCCTGTCGGGTGTGTTTCAAAATATTCAATAGTTTTCCTGTACAGCTACGTTGAAACTGAGATTCTGGGAACTCACGGCTCGAAGAATATGAACGTATGATTATTGTTATGTAAGCCCTAAGCATGTATATATTTCTAGCGAATTATATAATTACCTGCATATATTCTCCACTGCCATAACAAATTGCCTAGTTATTTACTTCCGCAGAGCGCAGGCCTCCCACAGCTAGCAATAAAAACATATTTTAAACTACTATGTCATATGTAAAATAGCTGCGCTGCCATAAATATTGTACGTAATTGTCTGTTGCCCCCACATGCTATTGTAATAGCCTGGGAGAAATAAAGTCAACTTGAACGTGAACTTGTATCGGAGAATATCTCGTGATACACGAATAAATGAACGACGCATCTATCTCCCTCATGAGCATTGAATAGTCCGTACAATTGCATGTTTTTTTACAAACATTACGCTGAATATTTTGAAACTAATTTAATATGGCTGGGATGGAAGTGCGAGTATCAGTGCCACCTGTCTATCAAATCCTTGAATTGAATATGTTCAGTACCTCAGTGGTAGAGGGCCAAAAATGTAAGACGTGTTGCAAAAAGTTAAAAGACCGAGATGCTTCGTGGTACACCTGTGAGCTGGTAATGTCCTTTTCTCGATGTCGGTAAAGTCTGTCATTTTGCCGATTTCGCGCATGTTCATAAAGTAAAGTGTTTCCATCTGCGAACGCGATTTTTCTCGCATCTTAACATTTTGCAGGCACTCTTACATTTTGCCGGACATTTCAGTCAAACATTGATATTCAAATTCTTATTGCAAGCTTTGAAGCTAAAACGGCCCATCTACCGTTTTGTCGGCCGGATGCACTCCCGACCGGAAAGAAATCATTATCATCTGGAGATGAGCAAGAACTGCCGGCCCGATTTTTACCAATTCGGCCGTAAAATCAGTTGAAAAACAATCTTTGACAATGTCAAGGATGTGCCCGATTTTGCCGGCAAAATCACTACAGATTATTACCGACCGGCTGGAATAGGTAGATGACATAACAGAACCGACAAAATCACTACAGATTATTACCGACCGGCTGGAATAGGTAGATGAGATAACAGGACCTACAAAATCACTACAGATTATTACCGACCGGCTGGAATATGTAGATGACAAAACAGAATCGACAAAATCACTACAGATTATTACCGACCGGCTGGAATAGGTAGATGAGATAACAAAACCGACAAAATCACTACAGATTATTACCGACCGGCTGGAATAGGTAGATGAGATAACAGAACCGACAAAATCACTACAGATTATTACCGACCGGCTGGAATAGGTAGATGAGATAACTAACCGACAAAATCACTACAGATTATTACCGACCGGCTGGAATAGGTAGATGAGATAACAGAACCGACAAAATCACTACAGATTATTACCGACCGGCTGGAATAGGTAGATGAGATAACAAACCGACAAAATCACTACAGATTATTACCGACTGGCTGGAATATGTAGATGACATAACAGAATCGACAAAATCACTACAGATTATTACCGACTGGGTGGAATAGGTAGATGAGATAACAAAACCGACAAAATCACTACAGATTATTACCGACGGGCTGGAATAGGTAGATGAGATAACAGAACCGACAAAATCACTACAGATTATTACCGACTAGCTGGAAGAGGTAATTGAGAAAACAGAACCGACAGAATCACTACAGATTATTACCGACTGGCTGGAATAGGTAGATGAGATAACAGAACCGACAAAATCACTACAGATTATTACCGACTGGCTGGAATAGGTAGGTGAGATAATAGAACCGACAAAATCACTACAGATTATTACAGACTGGCTGGAATAGGTAGATGAGACAACAAAACCGACAAAATCACTACAGATTATTACCGACCGGCTGGAATAGGTAGATGACAAAACAGAATCGACAAAATCACTACAGATTATTACCGACTGGCTGGAATAGGTAGATGAGATAACAAAACCGACAAAATCACTACAGATTATTACCGACTGGCTGGAATATGTAGATGACAAAACAGAATCGATAAAATCACTACAGATTATTACCGACTGGCTGGAATAGGTAGATGAGATAACAGAACCGACAAAATCACTACAGATTATTACCGACTGGCTGGAATAGGTAGGTGAGATAACAGAACCGACAAAATCACTACAGATTATTACAGACTGGCTGGAATATGTAGATGACATAACAGAACCGACAAAATCACTACAGATTATTACCGACTGGCTGGAATAGGTAGATGAGATAACAAAACCGACAAAATCACTACAGATTATTACCGACCAGCTGAAATAGGCAGATGAGATAACAGAACCGACAAAATCACTACAGATTATTACCTACCGGCTGGAATAGGTAGGTGAGATAATAGAACCGACAAAATCACTACAGATTATTACAGACTGGCTGGAATAGGTAGATGAGACAACAAAACCGACAAAATCACTACAGATTAGTACCGACCGGCTGGAATAGGTAGATGACAAAACAGAATCGACAAAATCACTACAGATTATTACCGACTGGCTGGAATAGGTAGATGAGATAACAAAACCGACAAAATCACTACAGATTATTACCGACTGGCTGGAATAGGTAGATGAGATAACAAAACCGACAAAATCACTACAGATTATTACCGACCAGCTGAAATAGGCAGATGAGATAACAGAACCGACAAAATCACTACGGATTATTACCGACCGGCTGAAATAGGTAGATGAGATAACAGAACCGACAAAATCACTACAGATTATTACCGACTGGCTGTAATAGGTAGATGAGATAACAGAACCGACAAAATCACTACAGATTATTACTGACCGGATGGAATAGGTAGATGAGATAACAGAACCGACAAAATCACTACAGATTATTACCGACTGGCTGGAATAGGTAGATGAGATAACAGAACCGACAAAATCACTACAGATTATTACCGACCGGCTGGAATAGGTAGATGAGATAACAGAACCGACAAAATCACTACAGATTATTACCGACCAGCTGGAATAGGTAGATGAGTTAACATAACTGACAAAATCATACAGATTATTACCGACCGGCTGGAATAGCTAGATGGGATAACAGAACCGACAAAATCACTACAGATTATTACCGACTGGCTGGAATAGGTAGATGAGATAACAGAACCGACAAAATCACTACAGATTATTACCGACCGGCTGGAATAGGTAGATTAGATAACAGAACCGACAAAATCACTACAGATTATTACCGACTGGCTGGAATAGGTAGATGAGATAACAAAACCGACAAAATCACTACAGATTATTACCGACTGGCTGGAATATGTAGATGACAAAACAGAATCGATAAAATCACTACAGATTATTACCGACTGGCTGGAATAGGTAGATGAGATAACAGACCCACAAAATCACTACAGATTATTACCGACTGGCTGGAATAGGTAGATGAGATAACAGAACCGACAAAATCACTACAGATTATTACCGACCGGCTGGAATAGGTAAATGAGATAACAGAACCGACAAAATCACTACAGATTATTACCGACCAGCTGGAATAGGTGGATGAGATAACAGGACCTACAAAATCACTACAGATTATTACCGACTGGCTGGAATAGGTAGATGAGATAAAAAAAACCCAACAAAATCACTACAGATTATTACCGACCGGCTGGAATAGGTAGATGAGATAACAGAACCGACAAAATCACTACAGATTATTACCGACCGGCTGGAATAGGTAGGTGAGATAAGAGAACCGACAAAATCACTACAGATTATTACCGACTGGTTGGAATAGGTAATTGAGAAAACGGAACCGACAGAATCACTACAGATTATTACCGACTGGCTGGAATAGGTAGATGAGATAACAGAACCGACAAAATCACTACAGATTATTACCGACTGGCTGGAATAGGTAGGTGAGATAATAGAACCGACAAAATCACTACATATTATTACAGACTGGCTGGAATAGGTAGATGAGACAACAAAACCGACAAAATCACTACAGATTATTACCGACCGGCTGGAATAGGTAGATGACAAAACAGAATCGACAAAATCACTACAGATTATTACCGACTGGCTGGAATAGGTAGATGAGATAACAAAACCGACAAAATCACTACAGATTATTACCGACTGGCTGGAATATGTAGATGACAAAACAGAATCGATAAAATCACTACAGATTATTACCGACTGGCTGGAATAGGTAGATGAGATAACAGAACCGACAAAATCACTACAGATTATTACCGACTGGCTGGAATAGGTAGGTGAGATAACAGAACCGACAAAATCACTACAGATTATTACAGACTGGCTGGAATATGTAGATGACATGACAGAACCGACAAAATCACTACAGATTATTACCGACTGGCTGGAATAGGTAGATGAGATAACAAAACCGACAAAATCACTACAGATTATTACCGACCAGCTGAAATAGGCAGATGAGATAACAGAACCGACAAAATCACTACAGATTATTACCTACCGGCTGGAATAGGTAGGTGAGATAATAGAACCGACAAAATCACTACAGATTATTACCGACTGGGTGGAATAGGTAGGTGAGATAATAGAACCGACAAAATCACTACAGATTATTACAGACTGGCTGGAATAGGTAGATGAGACAACAAAACCGACAAAATCACTACAGATTAGTACCGACCGGCTGGAATAGGTAGATGACAAAACAGAATCGACAAAATCACTACAGATTATTAGCGACTGGCTGGAATAGGTAGATGAGATAACAAAACCGACAAAATCACTACAGATTATTACCGACTGGCTGGAATAGGTAGATGAGATAACAAAACCGACAAAATCACTACAGATTATTACCGACCAGCTGAAATAGGCAGATGAGATAACAGAACCGACAAAATCACTACGGATTATTACCGACCGGCTGAAATAGGTAGATGAGATAACAGAACCGACAAAATCACTACAGATTATTACCGACTGGCTGTAATAGGTAGATGAGATAACAGAACCGACAAAATCACTACAGATTATTACTGACCGGCTGGAATAGGTAGATGAGATAACAGAACCGACAAAATCACTACAGATTATTACCGACTGGCTGGAATAGGTAGATGAGATAACAGAACCGACAAAATCACTACAGATTATTACCGACCGGCTGGAATAGGTAAATGAGATAACAGAACCGACAAAATCACTACAGATTATTACCGACCAGCTGGAATAGGTGGATGAGATAACAGGACCTACAAAATCACTACAGATTATTACCGACTGGCTGGAATAGGTAGATGAGATAAAAAAAACCCAACAAAATCACTACAGATTATTACCGACCGGCTGGAATAGGTAGATGAGATAACAGAACCGACAAAATCACTACAGATTATTACCGACCGGCTGGAATAGGTAGGTGAGATAAGAGAACCGACAAAATCACTACAGATTATTACCGACTGGTTGGAATAGGTAATTGAGAAAACGGAACCGACAGAATCACTACAGATTATTACCGACTGGCTGGAATAGGTAGATGAGATAACAGAACCGACAAAATCACTACAGATTATTACCGACTGGCTGGAATAGGTAGGTGAGATAATAGAACCGACAAAATCACTACATATTATTACAGACTGGCTGGAATAGGTAGATGAGACAACAAAACCGACAAAATCACTACAGATTATTACCGACCGGCTGGAATAGGTAGATGACAAAACAGAATCGACAAAATCACTACAGATTATTACCGACTGGCTGGAATAGGTAGATGAGATAACAAAACCGACAAAATCACTACAGATTATTACCGACTGGCTGGAATATGTAGATGACAAAACAGAATCGATAAAATCACTACAGATTATTACCGACTGGCTGGAATAGGTAGATGAGATAACAGAACCGACAAAATCACTACAGATTATTACCGACTGGCTGGAATAGGTAGGTGAGATAACAGAACCGACAAAATCACTACAGATTATTACAGACTGGCTGGAATATGTAGATGACATGACAGAACCGACAAAATCACTACAGATTATTACCGACTGGCTGGAATAGGTAGATGAGATAACAAAACCGACAAAATCACTACAGATTATTACCGACCAGCTGAAATAGGCAGATGAGATAACAGAACCGACAAAATCACTACAGATTATTACCTACCGGCTGGAATAGGTAGGTGAGATAATAGAACCGACAAAATCACTACAGATTATTACCGACTGGGTGGAATAGGTAGGTGAGATAATAGAACCGACAAAATCACTACAGATTATTACAGACTGGCTGGAATAGGTAGATGAGACAACAAAACCGACAAAATCACTACAGATTAGTACCGACCGGCTGGAATAGGTAGATGACAAAACAGAATCGACAAAATCACTACAGATTATTAGCGACTGGCTGGAATAGGTAGATGAGATAACAAAACCGACAAAATCACTACAGATTATTACCGACTGGCTGGAATAGGTAGATGAGATAACAAAACCGACAAAATCACTACAGATTATTACCGACCAGCTGAAATAGGCAGATGAGATAACAGAACCGACAAAATCACTACGGATTATTACCGACCGGCTGAAATAGGTAGATGAGATAACAGAACCGACAAAATCACTACAGATTATTACCGACTGGCTGTAATAGGTAGATGAGATAACAGAACCGACAAAATCACTACAGATTATTACTGACCGGCTGGAATAGGTAGATGAGATAACAGAACCGACAAAATCACTACAGATTATTACCGACTGGCTGGAATAGGTAGATGAGATAACAGAACCGACAAAATCACTACAGATTATTACCGACCGGCTGGAATAGGTAGATGAGATAACAGAACCGACAAAATCACTACAGATTATTACCGACCAGCTGGAATAGGTAGATGAGACAACAAAACCGACAAAATCACTACAGATTATTACCGCCCGGCTGGAATAGGTAGATGAAAAAACAGAATCAACAAAATCACTACAGATTATTACCGACTGGCTGGAATAGGTAGATGAGATAACAAAACCGACAAAATCACTACAGATTATTACCGACTGGCTGGAATATGTAGATGACAAAACAGAATCGATAAAATCACTACAGATTATTACCGACTGGCTGGAATAGGTAGATGAGATAACAGAACCGACAAAATCACTACAGATTATTACCGACTGGCTGGAATAGGTAGGTGAGATAACAGAACCGACAAAATCACTACAGATTATTACAGACTGGCTGGAATATGTAGATGACATAACAGAACCGACAAAATCACTACAGATTATTACCGACTGGCTGGAATAGGTAGATGAGATAACAAAACCGACAAAATCACTACAGATTATTACCGACCAGCTGAAATAGGCAGATGAGATAACAGAACCGACAAAATCACTACAGATTATTACCTACCGGCTGGAATAGGTAGGTGAGATAATAGAACCGACAAAATCACTACAGATTATGACCGACTGGGTGGAATAGGTAGATGACAAAACAGAATCGACAAAATCACTACAGATTATTACCGACTGGCTGTAATAGGTAGATGAGATAACAAAACCGACAAAATCACTACAGATTATTACCGACTGGCTGGAATAGGTAGATGAGATAAGAAAACCGACAAAATCACTACAGATTATTACCGACTGGCTGGAATAGGTAGATGACAAAACAGAATCGACAAAATCACTACAGATTATTACCGACTGGCTGGAATAGGTAGATGAGATAACAAAACCGACAAAATCACTACAGATTATTACCGACTGGCTGGAATAGGTAGATGAGATAACAAAACCGACAAAATCACTACAGATTATTACCGACCAGCTGAAATAGGCAGATGAGATAACAGAACCGACAAAATCACTACGGATTATTACCGACCGGCTGAAATAGGTAGATGAGATAACAGAACCGACAAAATCACTACAGATTATTACCGACTGGCTGTAATAGGTAGATGAGATAACAGAACCGACAAAATCACTACAGATTATTACTGACCGGCTGGAATAGGTAGATGAGATAACAGAACCTACAAAATCACTACAGATTATTACCGACTGGCTGGAATAGGTAGATGAGATAACAGAACCGACAAAATCACTACAGATTATTACCGACCGGCTGGAATAGGTAGATGAGATAACAGAACCGACAAAATCACTACAGATTATTACCAACCAGCTGGAATAGGTAGATGAGTTAACATAACTGACAAAATCATACAGATTATTACCGACCGGCTGGAATAGCTAGATGAGATAACAGAACCGACAAATTCACTACAGATTATTACCGACTGGCTGGAATAGGTAGATGAGATAACAGAACCGACAAAATCACTACAGATTATTACCGACCGGCTGGAATAGGTAGATTAGATAACAGAACCGACAAAATCACTACAGATTATTACCGACTGGCTGGAATAGGTAGATGAGATAACAAAACCGACAAAATCACTACAGATTATTACCGACTGCCTGGAATATGTAGATGACAAAACAGAATCGATAAAATCACTACAGATTATTACCGACTGGCTGGAATAGGTAGATGAGATAACAGACCCACAAAATCACTACAGATTATTACCGACTGGCTGGAATAGGTAGATGAGATAACAGAACCGACAAAATCACTACAGATTATTACCGACCGGCTGGAATAGGTAAATGAGATAACAGAACCGACAAAATCACTACAGATTATTACCGACCAGCTGGAATAGGTGGATGAGATAACAGGACCTACAAAATCACTACAGATTATTACCGACTGGCTGGAATAGGTAGATGAGATGAAAAAAACCCGACAAAATCACTACAGATTATTACCGACCGGCTGGAATAGGTAGATGAGATAACAGAACCGACAAAATCACTACAGATTATTACCGACCGGCTGGAATAGGTAGGTGAGATAATAGAACCGACAAAATCACTACAGATTATTACCGACTGGCTGGAATAGGTAGGTGAGATAATAGAACCAACAAAATTACTACAGATTATTACCAACTGGCTGGAATAGGTAGATGAGATAACAAAACCGACAAAATCACTACAGATTATTACCGACTGGCTGGAATAGGTAGATGAGATAACAAAACCGACAAAATCACTACAGATTATTACCGACTGGCTGAAATATGTAGATGACAAAACAGAATCGACAAAATCACTACAGATTATTACCGACTGGCTGGAATAGGTAGATGAGATAACAAAACCGACAAAATCACTACAGAGTATTACCGACCGGCTGGAATATGTAGATGACATAACAGAACCGACAAAATCACTACAGATTATTACCGACTGGCTGGAATAGGTAGATGAGATAACAAAACCGACAAAATCACTACAGATTATTACCGACCGGCTGAAATAGGCAGATGAGATAACAGAACCGACAAAATCACTACGGATTATTACCGACCGGCTGGAATAGGTAGATGAGATAACAGAACCGACAAAATCACTACAGATTATTACCGACTGGCTGTAATAGGTAGATGAGATAACAGAACCGACAAAATCACTACAGATAATTACTGACCGGCTGGAATAGGTAGATGAGATAACAGAACCGACAAAATCACTAAGATTATTACCGACTGGCTGGAATATGTAGGTGAGATAACAGAACCGACAAAATCACTACAGATTATTACCGACCGGCTGGAATAGGTAGATGAGATAACAGAACCGACAAAATCACTACAGATTATTACCGACCGGCTGGAATAGGTAGGTGAGATAATAGAACCGACAAAATCACTACAGATTATTACCGACTGGCTGGAATAGGTAGGTGAGATAATAGAACCAACAAAATTACTACAGATTATTACCAACTGGCTGGAATAGGTAGATGAGATAACAAAACCGACAAAATCACTACAGATTATTACCGACTGGCTGGAATAGGTAGATGAGATAACAAAACCGACAAAATCACTACAGATTATTACCGACTGGCTGAAATATGTAGATGACAAAACAGAATCGACAAAATCAATACAGATTATTACCGACTGGCTGGAATAGGTAGATGAGATAACAAAACCGACAAAATCACTACAGAGTATTACCGACCGGCTGGAATATGTAGATGACATAACAGAACCGACAAAATCACTACAGATTATTACCGACTGGCTGGAATAGGTAGATGAGATAACAAAACCGACAAAATCACTACAGATTATTACCGACCGGCTGAAATAGGCAGATGAGATAACAGAACCGACAAAATCACTACGGATTATTACCGACCGGCTGGAATAGGTAGATGAGATAACAGAACCGACAAAATCACTACAGATTATTACCGACTGGCTGTAATAGGTAGATGAGATAACAGAACCGACAAAATCACTACAGATTATTACTGACCGGCTGGAATAGGTAGATGAGATAACAGAACCAACAAAATCACTAAGATTATTACCGACTGGCTGGAATAGGTAGGTGAGATAACAGAACCGACAAAATCACTACAGATTATTACCGACCGGCTGGAATAGGTAGATGAGATAACAGAACCGACAAAATCACTACAGATTATTACCGACCAGCTGGAATAGGTAGATGAGTTAACATAACTGACAAAATCATACAGATTATTACCGACTGGCTGGAATAGGTAGGTGAGATAATAGAACCAACAAAATTACTACAGATTATTACCAACTGGCTGGAATAGGTAGATGAGATAACAAAACCGACAAAATCACTACAGATTATTACCGACTGGCTGGAATAGGTAGATGAGATTACAAAACCGACAAAATCACTACAGATTATTACCGACTGGCTGAAATATGTAGATGACAAAACAGAATCGACAAAATCACTACAGATTATTACCGACTGGCTGGAATAGGTAGATGAGATAACAAAACCGACAAAATCACTACAGAGTATTACCGACCGGCTGGAATATGTAGATGACATAACAGAACGGACAAAATCACTACAGATTATTACCGACTGGCTGGAATAGGTAGATGAGATAACAAAACCGACAAAATCACTACAGATTATTACCGACCGGCTGAAATAGGCAGATGAGATAACAGAACCGACAAAATCACTACGGATTATTACCGACCGGCTGGAATAGGTAGATGAGATAACAGAACCGACAAAATCACTACAGATTATTACCGACTGGCTGTAATAGGTAGATGAGATAACAGAACCGACAAAATCATTACAGATTATTACTGACCGGCTGGAATAGGTAGATGAGATAACAGAACCGACAAAATCACTAAGATTATTACCGACTGGCTGGAATAGGTAGGTGAGATAACAGAACCGACAAAATCACTACAGATTATTACCGACCGGCTGGAATAGGTAGATGAGATAACAGAATCGACAAAATCACTACAGATTATTACCGACCAGCTGGAATAGGTAGATGAGTTAACATAACTGACAAAATCATACAGATTATTACCGACCGGCTGGAATAGCTAGATGAGATAACAGAACCGACAAAATCACTACAGATTATTACCGACTGGCTGGAATAGGTGGATGAGATAACAGAACCGACAAAATCACTACAGATTATTACCGACCGGCTGGAATAGGCAGATGAGTTAACAGAACCGACAAAATCACTGCAGATTATTACCGACCGGCTGGAATAGGTAGATGAGATAACAGAACCGACAAAATCACTACAGATTATTACCGACCAGCTGGAATAGGTAGATGAGTTAACATAAGTGATAAAATCATACAGATTATTACCGACTGGCTGGAATAGGTAGATGAGATAACAGAACCGACAAAATCACTACAGATTATTACCGACTGGCTGGAATAGGTAGATGAGATAACAGAACCGACAAAATCACTACAGATTATTACCGACCGGCTGGAATAGGTAGATGAGATAACAGAGCCAACAAAATCACTACAGATTATTACCGACCAGCTGGAATAGGTAGATCAGTTAACATAACTGACAAAATCATACAGATACTTACCGACCGGCTGGAATAGGTAGATGAGATAACAGAACCGAGAAAATCACTACAGATTATTACCGACCGGCTGGCATAGGCAGATGAGTTAACAGAACCGACAAAATCACTACAGATTATTACCGACCGGCTGGAATACGTAGATGAGATAACAGAACCGACAAAATCACTACAGATTATTACCGACTGGCTGGAATAGGTAGATGAGATATCAGAACCGACAAAATCACTACAGATAATTACCGACCAGCTGGAATAGGTGGATGAGATACCTGAACCGACAAAATCACTACAGATTATTACCGACTGGCTGGAATAGGTAGATGAGATAACAGAACCGACAAAATCACTACAGATTATTACCGACCGGATGGAATAGGTAGGTGAGATAATAGAACCAACAAAATTACTACAGATTATTACCAACTGGCTGGAATAGGTAGATGAGATAACAAAACCGACAAAATCACTACAGATTATTACCGACTGGCTGGAATAGGTAGATGAGATAACAAAACCGACAAAATCACTACAGATTATTACCGACTGGCTGAAATATGTAGATGACAAAACAGAATCGACAAAATCACTACAGATTATTACCGACTGGCTGGAATAGGTAGATGAGATAACAAAACCGACAAAATCACTACAGAGTATTACCGACCGGCTGGAATATGTAGATGACATAACAGAACCGACAAAATCACTACAGATTATTACCGACTGGCTGGAATAGGTAGATGAGATAACAAAACCGACAAAATCACTACAGATTATTACCGACCGGCTGAAATAGGCAGATGAGATAACAGAACCGACAAAATCACTACGGATTATTACCGACCGGCTGGAATAGGTAGATGAGATAACAGAACCGACAAAATCACTAAGATTATTACCGACCGGCTGGAATATGTAGATGACATAACAGAACCGACAAAATCACTACAGATTATTACCGACTGGCTGGAATAGGTAGATGAGATAACAAAACCGACAAAATCACTACAGATTATTACCGACCGGCTGAAATAGGCAGATGAGATAACAGAACCGACAAAATCACTACGGATTATTACCGACCGGCTGGAATAGGTAGATGAGATAACAGAACCGACAAAATCACTACAGATTATTACCGACTGGCTGTAATAGGTAGATGAGATAACAGAACCGACAAAATCACTGCAGATTATTACTGACCGGCTGGAATAGGTAGATGAGATAACAGAACCGACAAAATCACTAAGATTATTACCGACTGGCTGGAATAGGTAGGTGAGATAACAGAACCGACAAAATCACTACAGATTATTACCGACCGGCTGGAATAGGTAGATGAGATAACAGAACCGACAAAATCACTACAGATTATTACCGACCAGCTGGAATAGGTAGATGAGTTAACATAACTGACAAAATCATACAGATTATTACCGACTGGCTGGAATAGGTAGGTGAGATAATAGAACCAACAAAATTACTACAGATTATTACCAACTGGCTGGAATAGGTAGATGAGATAACAAAACCGACAAAATCACTACAGATTATTACCGACTGGCTGGAATAGGTAGATGAGATAACAAAACCGACAAAATCACTACAGATTATTACCGACTGGCTGAAATATGTAGATGACAAAACAGAATCGACAAAATCACTACAGATTATTACCGACTGGCTGGAATAGGTAGATGAGATAACAAAACCGACAAAATCACTACAGAGTATTACCGACCGGCTGGAATATGTAGATGACATAACAGAACGGACAAAATCACTACAGATTATTACCGACTGGCTGGAATAGGTAGATGAGATAACAAAACCGACAAAATCACTACAGATTATTACCGACCGGCTGAAATAGGCAGATGAGATAACAGAACCGACAAAATCACTACGGATTATTACCGACCGGCTGGAATAGGTAGATGAGATAACAGAACCGACAAAATCACTACAGATTATTACCGACTGGCTGTAATAGGTAGATGAGATAACAGAACCGACAAAATCATTACAGATTATTACTGACCGGCTGGAATAGGTAGATGAGATAACAGAACCGACAAAATCACTAAGATTATTACCGACTGGCTGGAATAGGTAGGTGAGATAACAGAACCGACAAAATCACTACAGATTATTACCGACCGGCTGGAATAGGTAGATGAGATAACAGAATCGACAAAATCACTACAGATTATTACCGACCAGCTGGAATAGGTAGATGAGTTAACATAACTGACAAAATCATACAGATTATTACCGACCGGCTGGAATAGCTAGATGAGATAACAGAACCGACAAAATCACTACAGATTATTACCGACTGGCTGGAATAGGTGGATGAGATAACAGAACCGACAAAATCACTACAGATTATTACCGACCGGCTGGAATAGGCAGATGAGTTAACAGAACCGACAAAATCACTGCAGATTATTACCGACCGGCTGGAATAGGTAGATGAGATAACAGAACCGACAAAATCACTACAGATTATTACCGACCAGCTGGAATAGGTAGATAAGTTAACATAAGTGATAAAATCATACAGATTATTACCGACTGGCTGGAATAGGTAGATGAGATAACAGA